>JAJLSQ010000088.1:0-49572 GCA_030567715.1 Nakazawaea wyomingensis | reverse complement strand
AAAATTTTAGGAGATTAAGGTTTTGAACATTGATTAACTTGTAGTAATATCATCAATCAAGGCACGGCATATAGTGAGAGATAGGAATAACATACCACACATCCAAACTAATTGAATAATTCACTCATTTTTTTGCTCACTCACTCACTTCAAAAGGTCAAATTTGAATGAGTCAAAAAAAAAAAAAGAAAAAGAAAATATGTACATACATCAAATTAAGGTAATTTTTAATTTTATTTATTCGACAATAATCACTTAATGCATACATACATATATATAATAAATGCAGTATTATTGCTTAATTATATTTACTTATATATTTAAAATTATCCTGAAATTAATCGATTTGTTTGTCCAGTTATTCATTCTTCTTCATTTACCCTTAGTGAAGACTCTTTTAGAAGTATCTATTGTTCATTAGTCAATTCATATATTGATATTTCTATGTACTTATTATACCAATCATTGAATGAATCTTTACTGATATTGATCTACTAGTCAATCTATCTTCGACCAGGGATGGGATAGACCTTTACATATATATAGATATATCTAGACATTGAGATACTGATCTAATTAAACATACTATATTAGTACAACCTACATATATTTTATATTCCACCATGTATTTATTATACTTTATTGACCTTTTCATCGTGTTATTGCAATTGATCATATTTATTTATCATTACCCAAAATTCAATTCAATTTCATGATCCGGCAATGGTGGGGTGACAAGCAATTAAGTAAAGCAATATCAATGCTTCCTTTTTTTTTTTATTTTTTTTTTTAACCTGTCCTATTTTCTCTCTTTTACAAAAATCTGTCTATATGTTACTGTTTCTGTTCCGTCTATGTCTTTGCTCTTTCCGTTATCGTTCATGCAATCACTGTAAATATTGTACCTTATAATATTGATAATTTAAAGTGAGTGCATAATTTCTACGGTTACATTTCCTTTTTTTCCAATTGGGCTTTGTTCGGGGCTTTTTTTTCCAATTTTATTTTTATGTTCAATCAGCTTTTTGGACAAATTTTTAGATAAGATAGATATTGATAGATAGACAGGCAGATGGATATATTGGTTAGAAAAAGATTAGTTTAGTTAGTTAGTTAGATGGGCAGATTGGATGGGCGGAATTATAATTTAAATGATCAGTTCGTAAGATAGATATTTAGTCAAATAGAGAGATAATTAGTCAAATAGTTATTTAGATAGTGAGATAAAGGAACAGATATATATAACGATTTGAGCATTGAAGACATCAAAAGCTATAAAATTGAATACTTACATAAAGTTAGTATGATACTGGATAAGTTAAAAGTAAGAGAAGTCCAAAAAAACAAAAAAAAAAAAAGATATCGTCCTATAATGGTGTATAGATTTGTAAATTCAAATACAGTATCATCCACTACATCATCATCTTGTATCAAATATGTCAAATTAGATACAAAGTATAGTTGATTATCAGTCTTTTCTTTCCTTTAAAAACACTTGTAACTAAAAATCAGTTATAAAATTTAACAAACGAAAAAAAAAGTAATTTGTACTAAATAAGCTAGAGGAGCTAAAATTAAGCAAAGTTAATCTAAACTTGTATAGTCGTTATATAGCTCTCTAGGTTATATATACGTTACAAATCTTTATTTGATTTGAAAATTTGATATTATCTAATCAAATCTATAGAATCAATTTATATGTGTTCACATCTCCGGAGATGAGAGTAGTAAAGTAAAAACAAGATGGAGAAGGAGACAAAAAAAAAAAAACAATTCTCCATTTCCTCTCCACTCTCAAATCAAATATTGCACAAAATATACACGACTTTATTTGTACAAAACATTTTTCATTCAAATCAATCAACAGACAAACAAAACAAACAAACATCACGATTGATCTAATAATAGGATTTACTGGGAAGGGGTAAAGTTGAAATACACATAGACATATCTGTAAGGGAATAAGGTTTATAGATTGGGAAGGGCACATGTAGATTAGGTCTATCTATGTACATTTTTGATTGAAAATATTGAGATATATAACCTAATTTATCAATCACGAACCAATTGATGCATCATCATCGAGGCTATAAAGAAAGGAGGTGGGTGGGTGGGTGGATGATGGATGGGGGCAGTGACTTATATTTTTTCATTATGTATGGCGTTGTTTGTTTATTTGTTTGTTTGTTTGTTTGTTGTTATCGTCAGTACGACACAACAAAAAAAAAAAAAAAACGCCATCTTTTTTTTTAGTTTGTTATGTATGGCGCTTGAATTTTGTCTGTTTGTTTGCTTGTTTATTTTATTTTATTTTATTTATAAATCATCATACTGACGTATTGATCTACAGGAGTTCAACGGAGAGATTTAGACACGAACTTAATTTGATTAAGTTTGAATAATATGTCAATTTTCCAAGTCCAATCAAAGATCCAATTGGGTATCTTTCTTTTTACACACAATATACAAATGCACTACCAATTTTTCATGGTAGTAAGTAGTAAGGAACAGGGGTTATTGGACGAATTAGGTTAAGAAAACAATAAAAAAACAAGGTTTGTTAACGTCAGATTAAGTTTCCAACTATTTATCTCTGATGACCCAAATCAATATAATCTCACAAGGTATATAAGTGTTATGGTAACTTTTAGGAACTTGTCAATTAAAAAAAAAGTGCAAAATAATGAAAAAAATAAATGGGGGAGCGGAAAAATCTTGTAATATTAAATCGATAACAACAACACTTCTAACTAACTAAATAATTAACTACCTAATTAAATTAACAAAACTAAACTCTAACATCAACAAGAAGTAAAAACATTTGAAAAAAAAAAACATTAAAAAGCAATAATAAAATCAATAACAAAAGTAGTAGTAAAATAATAATAATAATAATAATAATAATAAAACAAAATAATTACAAGCATATTCTAAAAGATATTAAACAGTCTTTTTTTCTTTGCAAAAATCCTCATCTCTCAATTCTCCCGGCTCTTTCTCTCAATCACTCTCATCTCATCATCATCTCTTTCAATTCAAGACAATATGCTCTCATCCCATTAATTCATTTCTTTTAATTCTTCTCTTGTATTAATTAAAAAAAAAAAAAAAAACTTGCCCAGTACTATAGACCTAATTAAGTACAGCAGTACCACCAGTAAGGGCTTCCCAACTGGCAACGACATCTGCACTCAAACCAGCTCCGAATTCGGTACTGGAGTCCAAGATAACGACATGGATCTCACCGTTGTCAAAGATGGCAGCAGCCTTAACTGAACCTGAGGTTGGTCTTGAGAAATAATCTTGAGATCCACCACCTCCTTGGGAACTACCATTAGAACCTTGACCTGAATGTAAGTGAGAGATCAAACGAGATTCACCACTGGTTAAGATCTCGAACAAATCCATCTCTCCACATCCAGTGGACCAACATGAACAACTTGAATCTCCATATTGTAAAGTACGTGGGATCTTGGCATTCAATAACCAGATCAGTGGCATGTCGTAGTTATCACCACCGGAGCCAGAAGTTTCAGTTGGCATCTCGAATTCAAAGACAAAGATCTTGGAAGCACCACCAAAACCATGGTACAGAGGAATTTGTGATCTGTAAAAACCACAATCACTACCGGAACAAGCTGAACCTGAGAACAACATGTATTCGGTATCAGAATCGATGGTGACATCACCCAAGGCAACACTTTCACTGGAGGCACTGACACCATCACTACCACAGAATGAAAGAGAATTACCAAAACATGAAGACCAAATACCTGAACCGTTGACACCACCGAGTGAGTTCAAGACAACAACGTTGTCAACTGAACCTGGTTGGAAGTATGAAGATCTAGTCCATGCGGAACCTGATGTGTCTTCAGGAGTGGATGAAGCAGCAGAAGTAGTTGCAGAAGCAGTAGCGCTTGTTGAAGGATAAGTGACAGATAAATCTGGATTATATGATGAAGTGACAACTTGATTGGATACAGTAGCTTGAACTTCATCAGTTCCTGAAACAGAAGTACCTGTGGCAGTGGAAGTGATGAGATTACCATTTTGATCAACGATAACTGTTTCTGTAACTTCAACAACCTTGATAGCTCTCTTCTTATGCAGATGATGGACATGTCTAGTTGTAGTACAACTTTCATCTTCAACTTCATCTCTCTTCTTCTTTTGACTGGTGGAACTTGGATAATAGACACCAAATTGTAATAATCTCAATGGACCTCTGAAATGAACAGATAATTCTTCATCTAATGGGGTCAAAGTACCTGAGATTGAAGTTGATTGTTGTTCACAAACACATGAAGATTCATCCATTGAGATGACATCAGAATATGAACCCGAATAACCAACCCCTGAGTAGACAACGGCATCGACTTGGTTGCAATAGTAATTACCACCGCTGAAGTCACAATCACCAAGGATTGGCTGCAGTAATGCGGACAAGATGGTCAATAACAAGGTGGAGGAAAGCTTCATCTTGATTATAAAATTCAATCTTGTTTATATTAACAAATTTAGTTGGATATTAATGATAGTGGGTTGTTAATAAATGAATTGAATTGAATCGTGAATTGAGTAATAAGAATAATAATAATCTCTGAAAGTTGATGGTGTTTTGTGAGAGTATATAAAGTACCGATGTTTTATTTCCAAAGACACGATAATTGTTTTGTTTATTTTTTCGCACCCCTTTCCTTGCTTCTTGAGCTGTTGTTGGTAAAAAGGGAAAAAAACAAAAAAAAAAATTTATTGACAACGAAAGAAAAATAATAAACACACGTAAATTAATAATAATACGGGCTTATGTTTGAATTTGTTGATTTAAAAAACTTGGTGAATTATTGAATGATTTGCGAATTTGATACAATAAGTGATAAGTCCTTTGAATGATATATTACAATGAATTAATTCAACAAAAAGTTCCTTTATACGATGGTGTATATGTATGTATATCTATGTTTATATATTTATAAATATACGAACGTATAATTAGAAGTGTGATCTTGAAAAGGAGTGACAAATAGTTGGAATAGAAACAAATGAGTGTGGTGACTAACTAGCTAGTTATAGGTTTGACTGTGTATACCTGGGTATCAAGTAACTAGATAGGTAGATAGATGTATGTGTATTAAGAGATTATAAAATTGCAAAGAGGAATACAAAATAAAGGTTTACAGGAGAGGCAAAGGTGTATATATATCCTTTATGGGTGGGTCATTTCAATATCTATTAATCGATCGATGTATGATGATTGATTATATTATTTTTATTAACTAAAACTTTCACTTTCTCTTCTCTCTTCGACAAGGAAAAAGACAAATAAGAAATTAAACTCTGAAACAAATCAACTCTTTTTTTTGTTTGCATATTTCCTAATAGAGCATCAAATTAACGGTTTTGGGCATCGGTTGTCCGGGCAACCAAGGAAAGAACAAAGAGGAAAAAGGAGGGGCGGGCACGCCCAATTTTTAACCAGAACACGACCTTTTGATTGATTCCCCGACACTGCGCCTTTGACTCTCTTGGCCTTGTGATGAAGATGATGGATGACGAGGAATGGTAACAATATGATTTATCAATATATATATATGAGGGTTAGTTACCAATAACAATTTACACTTGGCATACTCAATCTATTCATCCGGTTATTGGCAAAAGAACATGTTCATGTTAGCCATTTGCAATATATGATTTGATATCAATAAGGAGACAAATTGAACGGCGGTGCATATAGATGCATGTGGGAAGAGGGCCCAGATCGATCTCTTGTTTTTGTTGTTGTTGTTGTTCTTCTTGTTGTATATAATTATAATCGATTGATTATTTATCCTCTGCCAATATCTATCTATCCATCTATGAACAAACAAACATTTGATATCACTCTCTCACAATCTACCATTTTACTTCTATCTTTATCCTGAATAAAATCCATGTATAGAGTTTGATTATCATAATATTACCATGATTTCGGTAAAAGTTAAACATGCACTATCTAATAAAATATCAATTGAATTATTATTATTATTATTGAAATAGCAAAAAAAAAACTTTCAATTAACTGCGTTTAACCACTTGTTTACGGATATGATTCCACAATAGATATGCAGATTTGAGTTATGCCTTTGCTCTAGACTTTTTAGATTTATCGTTCGCCCTTACAGTATATAATAAGGTTATACGAAAAGATATAAGTTTAAAGTTTTGTTGCGCTTTGTGTTTGTAGATTATAGATAGATAGATAGATAGATAGATAGATTGATAGAATAAGAGATGTGGATATAGATAGAAAGAATCTTTGGTTGTTGTCCTGTCTATATATGGTTTTAAATCCATTACATCGAGTTTATGATTCAAATTGGTCTGAAATCTATATGTAAGTTTATAGGTATGTATGTATATATCAAATGAAAGTATAACTCCACTTGGAGCATATATAAATACCAAACAATATATCATCTTTTTAAGATTACTACTCTTTTACTTAAATGATGATGTTCCAGAATCGTTATACATATATATTGATTATTACATCATCGATTTGTACGCATCTCTCTCTCTATTAATTTCTTTTTCTTAACCCACCCTCTGCGCGCGAACATAAAGTTTTCTTTTTTGAAAACAGAAAAATAATCAAAACAGTCGTGGCCAAATGACTCAATTATTCTTGTTTTTAATTAGAGTATGTTGAACAACATGACTTTTTTCTTCATCAATCTCAGCGCCGTGGCGCAGTGGAAGCGCGCAGGGCTCATAACCCTGATGTCCTTGGATCGAAACCAAGCGGCGCTAAAAATTGATTTTAATAAAATTATTTTTTTGTTATTTTCAACTGATATTCTTTACATTTAGAATTCTTTTTTTTAAAGGAAAATTGACAGAATTTTATCCAGTTGATAGCTGATGATCAAATTCAGAAGATGAAGAGCTTGCTGAGTTATATCGAAAAGTAAAAGCAGTTAAGCGTCGTAAACTACCTAAGCAATAGTTTTATATTATTTTTGTAATAATAATATTGTTTCTGTTGTAGTTGTTGCTGTGGTTGTGATTATCAAATGTTGTGAACTTGAATTCTCGTTTAAATTATAGATCAAAATGTCGTCAATGTAATGTATAATGTTGAGGTTTGTAATGAAGGGGAGGAGGTTTTAACAGAAATGGTAAGACACATCACTGATATTTCACCATCTGTTCGAGAATAACTTGAACATTTTTTTTTTTTTACAAGTACAAAGGGTTTATTATTCTTAAGCTTACCGCTAGAAAGTAATTACTAACATAGATTCCATTTCCAGTATTATTACCATTTATTTTCGTTTTTTGTCAAACCAATTTGAAGATGATCTTCGAAGATGTTTGAATGAAAATCCCTGTGCGCCTTATTCTTTTTTTTTTTTTTTTTTCAATTATTGAAATGATAACCTATTTATTTATTAAAATAAATGCACCAGCACATACATGGCAATATGATAAGAACATTTCTAAATTCTCAACACATGAGAGAAAAACTTTCAATAAAAAATTTTAACTCTTTTGTAAATAAGTTTTAATAATAGCATTAATAGCGATTAAACCATTCATCATCATCATCATCATCATGAAATACATAATAGTCAATGAGTTTGAATTCAAGAAAACCTTCTATTTTCCCAAAACCAAATCAAAGTTCTCAGTGGGGGAGGTAACAGCCACCTATATAGATGGACTGAGATTGGAATAAATAGTATCACTCTGATCCACAGAGAACGTGTACCAGATATCAAAAACATGGATGAAGAAAAGAAATAGAAAAAACACGTCAACGAGAAGAAGAAGAAGAAGAATAGAAGAACAACCATCGCATTCTATTGTTCATCATATCTTTAGTCACATCCATAAACTACTATTTCACGTACCCTCTCATTTACCACACCCTCATATATTTCGTCATGGTAAGTGCTGGATCTAATACTTCAACAGAAAAATGTTGACCCCATCAGAGTAACGATGTATGTTTGATGTATCAGCGCTTGTGTACCCCCACATCGCCGATACCAAGACATGATCCCTGTCAATTGATGACTCAATTATCTCCTCATAGTTTGATTGATATTTATCACAGCTGAATATGGGTTCTTTATTTTATGCAAATAGATACAAGTTCGTTATATGAAGTATATACTGACAACGATTGATATCAATTAGGCAGTTCAAGCGTTACAACAAAGAGCAGGTAATGCTAAATTCAATAAGTTACAAGACAAGAAGAGGGGGAAGCCAAAGGCTTTGTTCAAGAAAGCTGAACAGGCTCCAATTTCAAAGACATGGATGTGTAAGTGCAACTTTTTATTTTAGATTTTCTAGTTGATATAAAAAGAGATGTTCTTTGTGTTGATTTAAGTAATATTTGATTTTAACTAACATACAGGATATTTTTTACATATAGATGTCATTTTCTTCTTAGTTTGTGGTGGTGCAATTTTGGAACTTATTAGGTTCTTCATCTAAATAATACCAATATATTCAAAAAGAATTTATTTTTTACAAACAAAATCCTTCATTCATACCCAAAACCAATAGGAAAAAATAGAAAGGATGAATAAGAAGAATAGGTTGAGATAATATAATTTGGAAACTGTTTTCCGTTAAGAAGGTGTTTGGTACTCAATGAGTAAATAACAATTATGTAACATAAAAATCATTAATCATTCAAACAAAAGATGCCATACATCCATGTAGAAATTTTTTTTCTTTTTCTTTCTCATATAAAGATAGCCAAGCCATACCATGTATATACACATCTTAATTATTGTTCATTAAGATAATAAATCTTGATTTGAATCACCTTTCCAAAAGGACATGAAGTTTGCACAGTACCTCAATGATCATGCTGTGCCCGAATGGAAGTCTCAATATTTAGATTACAAACAGGGTAAGAAGAAGTTGAAAAAAATCAGCAACATTCCCTTCACCAAGAATTTTACTATCAATAATAATCATAATAGTCCAATACCCAACAACAACAATAATAACAACAACAACAATATCAACGGTAATAACAGTAATAAAAATCCACATGGCCACCATTTACCCATCAACAAGCTCAAACACATACTACCAGAATCATCATCATCAGCCAACAAATCTCATAATGTGCCTAACAGTGAGATTTCAGGTGGAGCCACCATCAACAAAAGATCATCATTACTGTCATTTCAATTACCGCCTCCGGCAATGAGTAACTCACCTCTGATGAACTCTGCAAATCCTCTAGACAGGAAAAACTGGGACAAGATGATGACTACAAACCAGGGGCTGAACCAATCCAACGACAGAACACCATTATTACCACCATCATCATCACTTGAACACTCGAACACTCATATATCCGATTCAACACCACCGATGAAGTATACGGAGGTTAATGATCAGGATTCAATGAAGTTTTACCATTTGGTGAGGAAGAGATCAAGAATTGGAAGTTTTGTACAAAGTTTGAGAAGTCAAACTGATAACGAAACTGCAGTTAACAATGCACATGAGATGGAATTGTATTCCGAGTTCTCTAAGAATGAGTTCTTATCGTGGGTCGATGAAGAGTTGATCAAAGTGGAAAAATTCTATAGAGAGAGGGAGAGACATGATATGGAAAGGTTTCTTATTTTGCAAAATCAGTTGTATCAATTAAGACAACAACGAGCCTTGGTGAAACAAAAGATTCGGAAGTTAGAACACGATAACGTCGAAACCCATCATAAATTGCACCCGTTGGATGAAAATGGCCAAGAAATACTAGCTAATAAATTGGCCGACGAGATTGATCATTTAAAAGTCTCTGCTCTGAACAGTTTTTCTCAGATAAACAAGTTTGAACTACCATCACTTCCATCACTCGATTGGTTATTGGGTAAGGAGAAGGCCAAGGAGTACTATGATAAAGGTTATTATACCGATGATGAGGAAGATGATACTGTTGCAAATATTATGGAACCACCATTTTCCAATGAGGATTTGCGGACATCTGAAGAAGATGAAGAGAATGACTCCGGAAATTCATCTTATCACCATCATCACGAACAACAACAAAATTATCAGAAGAATCTCAAAACCAATACACACCAGGATCTGAGATTCAACAGGCGAGATTATTCCAGAAAAGAACAAGACTCCCAGATAACTTTCAACGTACCGTACTACATCGCTAGACGACAGATAAAGACGGCATTATTTGAATTATACCGGTCACTCGAATTGTTGAAATCGTACAAAATCTTAAACAGGACAGCTTTCCGTAAAATGATCAAGAAATTCGATAAAACCACCGGCTCTTCAATCATGAACTCTTATATGGAAAAAATCGACCAATGTTACTTCACAAAGAGTGATATCTTGGATGAATTAATCTCCAACATCGAAGAAATGTATGCCATCAATTTCGAAAAGGGTAATAGGAAACTTGCCGTTGCCAAACTAAGATCCAATGAGGTTTTCAAGACTTATTACTCTGATATTTTCAATTCTGGGTTGTTATTAGGGTTGACAATTCCCTTGTTCGTCTTGGCGTTGTACAAAGGTTTACACGATACCATCACCGGTGCTTTGCCAGAAGGTCGATACTTGTTACAAATCTGGGCGGGTTTTTTGTTACTGTCGTTGATGGCCTTATTGTTTGGTGTTAATTGTTATATCTGGACAATATACAAGGTGAATTACAAGTTCATCTTTGAGTTCGATAGTAGGACGGCATTGGATTTCAGACAATTTTTCATGATTCCCAGCTTGTCCATGTTCATGATTGGGTTCTTTGGCTGGTTTAGTTTTGAGAATTTCTGGCCCACTGTTTTCCCCGGTAGATATTGGCCCTGGTTTTATGTTGGGTTCATGTTACTGATATTGTTCTGTCCATTTGAAATTTTCCATTACCATTCTCGGAAATGGTTACTCATCTCTGTTTGGAGATTAATCTTGAGTGGATTTTACCCAGTTGAATTCAGAGATTTCTTCTTGGGTGACATTTTTTGTTCCTTGACTTATTCCTTGAGTAACATTTCATTTTTCTTCTGTTTATACGGTACCCATTGGAGAGGTGCTCTCACAGGTGGCAGTACCATATGTGGTTCGAACTCGTCAAGATTGATGGGGTTCTTGGCAACATTACCAAGTATCTGGAGATTTATGCAATGTATCAGACGTTATTTGGATACAGGAGATTGGTTCCCCCATTTGGCAAACTGTTTGAAATACACAATATCAACCACCTACTATGCTTTGTTAAGTGTATATAGAATCGATCGAACGGTAGAAAACCGTGCAGTTTTTATCGTCTTTGCCTCAATCAATTCCGTATACAGTTCAATATGGGACATATTTATGGATTGGTCATTAATGCAAGCCGGTTCCAAAAATTTATTTTTAAGAGACACATTAATATTCAAAAAATCATGGTTTTACTACGTTGCCATAGTGTTTGATGTTGTTATGAGATTTCAATGGATTTTTTATGCTTTTTTTGCAACACAAATCCAACAGAGTGCTGTCACAAGTTTTGGTATTGCATTTGCCGAATTATTGAGAAGATTCGTCTGGATCTTTTTCAGAATGGAAAATGAACATTGCACCAATGTTCACCTCTTCAGAGCATCTAGAGACACACCATTACCATATCCTATCGACAAAGTCGTAATCAACAAGAAATACGATGATTACTTGCGCAAGATCAAACCACTTGAGATATCTACCCCAATGGCCACACTGCTTGACGAAGAAGAGAGAACCGCTGGTTTAAGACTCAGAAGGGCATCCACCATTGCCAGCACACATGAGTTGGTGGTTCAACAAGATCAGGATCAACTGGAGTTACACATCAAACCAGTAACAAGACGTTCTACGATGTTCCCTGCCGGATTGGAGAAGATATCACAGATGTTGAACAGTGCTCATATCAAAGATTTCCAAAGGCGTAAGGTAAAGCCACAGGAGAATTTTGAGAAGGAGGATAGTGATGAAGAGGATGAGGATAATGATACAGAGGAAGAAGAGAATGATGTTGTTCAGTTTATTGTGGACCAACATCGCGAGGATTGATTTAGGTGATAAAATACGTTTAAACTCACAAATAATATTTTAAAACTAGACTTGAGTAGTATCTGAAGAAAAGAAAAAAAAATATCACCAATATCAGAGGTCCTCAGAGGTCCTCAGATAGATACACCTTTAAAGGGGTATGAAGATCGTGTAGTTTATTGATCAAGCTCTCAAACAGTAGAAGCAGCTCTAGGCAAAAAATCAAGAGTAGAAATTCGTTCAGAAGAAGTTCTCTGTAAATTTGATCAGAAGAATTCATTATTCAAATCAAACAACTTTGCATGGCACATAGAGTCATAACTAATATTAGAGCCCATTAGAATCAAAAAAAGGGTATTGAATCAAACACGATTAAGTTGCAATCCATTATAAGAAAAAGTCAAAAAGTCATTTTAGTCAACTAAAGCATTATTATATGAGAACTTCTGCAACTCAGTCTGCTACTACAGTCAATTCTGATCATAGACCCATAATTTCCGCCAAAACTTACGTAAATAAAATTTTTGAGCAACAACAACTAGTATCAAATTTTGAAACCAAAAATTAACTTGTTAAACAAATTATTTCGATGTAAAATATTCCCTCTATTTCAGATAATTAATGGGCTGAATGTCATCGGTACTCATCACAAATGGTAATTTTTAGTCAATATTGTCGAAAAAGACTCGAAAAATGAAGGAAAAAAAACGTATACCACCCCTCCCACAGATATTTTTGATATTTCAAGGCGTTTACTCATCCATATATGAGACACCATGCCGCTTTAGGATGCTTACTTAACCGAAAAAAAGGTATTCTATACCATATATGAGCATAACAACATCAATCTCTCTTTCTCTCATCTTACCTTTTTCTCCCACTTCCCTTTTTTCAACTTGTCGTCTCAATTGGAATTCTATCTATTTGGTGTTGACTCGGTTGCTTCTCCTGCTGCTCAATAGTTCATCGTATCTGTTATTGATAACTGATCTGATAAAAAAGCACGTAAAAAAGCACGTTGGCCAGGGGTGCTAAATTACTGAAAAACAACCCCACTGTAGATAGTCGTTAGGGATAAAAAGTCAACAGACCAAAATCCAGATCCACTCCATTTGTGGAAGTCCACTACTACTAGTTTCAAAGGAAATCAACTCATTTCCAACTCCAGCCATAATTTTATAAATGAATCGATATTAATTTTGAGTTTAATTAATATCAAACAAATGTATGACCCCCTGAAATTCCTGAAAATGATAAGAGTAATTTTGCTAGTACTTTTTATTAGACCTTTTTTTCTAAGCCTATGTTATGTCTTTTATTTAGGCCTTTATTAGGCCATCCTTTTAAAGATTTGTTAGGTCTTTCTATCAAACCTTTTGTCAATCCCTGATTAAGCCTCTATCAGGCCCAGTGTACTGCGATTAAATCTTTTTTATTAGACCTTTGCTAGGCCTCTATTTATTAGACCTTTCCCAGGCCAGTTATACCGTTGCTAGGCCTCTCTCTTAGACCTTTAGCAGGCCTTTGTCAGGCCTTTTTATCAAGACCTAACTAGGCCTTTCTCTTAGACCTTTGGCAGGCCTTTTTAATTAAGACCTAACTAGGCCTTTCTCTTAGGCGTTTGGCAGGCCTTTATTTATCAGACCTTTGTCAGGCCTTTGTCAGGCCTTTTTAATTAAGACCTAACTAGGCCTTTCCCAGGTCTTTGTCAGGCCTTTTCAATTAAGACCTAACTAGGCCTTTCTCTTAGGCCTTTGGCAGGCCTTTATTTATCAGACCTTTGTCAGGCCTTTGTCAGGCCTTTTTAATTAAGACCTAACTAGGCCTTTCCCAGGTCTTTGTCAGGCCTTTTCAATTAAGACCTAACTAGGCCTTTCTCTTAGGCCTTTGGCAGGCCTTTATTTATCAGACCTTTGTCAGGCCTTTGTCAGGCCTTTTTAATTAAGACCTAGGCCTTCCTCTTAGGCCTTTCTTAGACCCTTTTAATTAAGACCTAACTAGACCTTTCTCTTAGGCCTTTGGTAGGCCTTTATAAGTATTTCCTTTTATTCTCAAGGTTTGATTGTGTGATAATTGTTAGTATCTGAGCTGATAGTTGTTGAAGATTCATGCTTGCTATTTTGTTGATGTCCTTGTTTGTCCTGTTTGTCCTGTTTGTTCTGTTTGTCCTAAAATTTTGATTGTGTGATAATTGTTAGTATCTGAAATGATAGTTGTTGAAGATTCATGCTTGCTGTTTTGTTGATGTCCTGTTTGTCCTAAAATTATTGTTGTGTTATAATAGTCCTAGAATTGTTGTTAGCGCTTCCTTAAAATCTACCATAAGTTTTATAAACCATTTGTTTTTGCCAATGGCGGGTTAGTTAGTATTTTGTTTGACAGATATATGTATGTTTTGGGCGTCAAATACTTACTGATATATTGATGACAAGAATTAACCGCCCAAGCAAGACCTAGAAGCGTCAATAGAGCTGATCTTAGTTGATAAGATTTTATCGAATGCCCAATACAGGTAATGGAAGTAATTGAAATGAAAACGATATTATAAATATGATTAACAAACTATTTGTGAAATCAAATCTTTTTATAAAAATTCAAATTTGTTTTTGTGTCACATTTGATTTATCACATGCTCAAAATTTAAATAAATTTTACACTAATTTCGTTTTTGTGGACTTTTGTAATTTGTGGGGGGATGGATATAAACACTTCTAAATAGATCTTTGATTACACATATGATTACACAAATCCAAATTTTACTTACTATTCATGCATGAATTTTATACAACTAAATTTACCAATTATTCATATGTGGCAGTTAATTGATCCAAAGAGTAGAAAAAAGTGATATAATTTGATCTAATTTAACCCTTAGCATCTTTATAGACACCCAGAGAAAGCTGGGGTTATCCTGGTTGTATTTAGGTATCTGTTATTATAAGTCTCCTTTATTCAACTATAGACTTTATGAAGTTTTAACAAATATAAATTTGTAATTTTACATTCTTTTGCGATTCAGGTTAATTATCATTTCTGTAAAGTTATCTAGCCATAAATATGGTATACAATGTGGCTAGCATTTTCCTCTGTGAAAAGTTAATCAGACTACATAAAGTAAAAAAAATCTTCAACTTTGAACGTAAAATCATGATTGTCATTTTAAAATTATACTATAAATCACCCAATCAAATTCTCAATCATATTTCTTTGTAAATTACGATCAGTCAACTACACCATCATAATTCCTGTAAGAAATACCGGAAAAAAACAAAAAATTCATGAATTAAGTAAGATTCATATCTAGCTAGCTGACAAAAATGCATAAACCATTTGGATTGGAGATTATTATATAATGATTTTTTTATGGTCAAAAAATGGATCGAATTATCATCATCATACCTTTAGCGATGCAATATGTATTTATGCTCAAAGATGTCACAACATCACAAAAGGAAAAAAAAATTTCTTCTCAATTATTTTCACGTCGCATTCATATATTAAATCAGCTGCACCTTGGCATAATTTGGAGGGTTCAATCTTCTATTGATAGTCTTCGCCAACCAAACGGGGAACAACGACAATGTGATGATAAATAGCGTCTGCCAGATAAAACTTACCGAGTAGACATAGCCCATATCATAGTAATCGATCAAAAATGGGATGGAGCCAATGTAGAGAGCAAAAGTGATAACCTCCAGTGCCACCAGAATCTTGGTCCATTTGATAACTTCCAAGATGATCATGATCAACTCATTGAAGACCAAGGCAGTAAAACTTAATGCAACCATCTTTCTGAATAAGGATTCATCCAATCCAACGAAGAATTGTGATAATACCTGAATTACTATACCTTGGTATAATGAAACTGCAACCCAGATGAAAAATGTCTTGTAAGATAATGATTTCCCCTCTGTCAATTCATGATATAATTCAGGATACAAACTGGCTAAGTTTTCACTGACATCGGTATCAAACACCAACGAGAAAACTGGTGCCATCGTGTAAAGAGTTGCATAACCAACCATCAACCAACCTTGGTATAACAGCAATGGTTCAAAAGAGGATGAAATTGAATAAACGGCTTGACACACACTGATGATCAACCCTCTATGGATGACAAATTGTGCCAATTTGGAACTTCTCTTGTACGAATTTCTTCCATGCCACAAGAGTAACTTGGTCAAATGGCAGAATTGTGTGATGGAGAAATCAGCTGCCAATGAGGCCTGCTTACCCTCTTTACCAACGATACCAACACCTACATCAGCACATTGGATCATACTAACATCGTTACCACCATCACCGATACAACAAACTCTCTTCTTGGTGGCTTCTCTGATCAACAATGCCACATCCAGCTTTTGTTGTGGAGAGCAACGACATGCAATAACCAGAGGTAAATGGACGACAATGTCAAAGAACTCTTGTTTGTAAAAAGTCAAGAATAACCCTAATGATTCTCCATCGATCAACAACGCTGAATCTGTATTGATTTTCAAGAATTCAATGGCTTGTAATGCACCTTCCACTCTTGAAAGTTTGGTAACGGTATGGACATACTGACCTCTCGTGATCAATTTGGCACTCACGGAAACACATCTTGCAGTCTCCACTTTATCACCAGTAAGCATCCAAATTTTTACCCCAGCATTTCTCAACAACTCTATTGAAGAATTGACATCTTTTTGTAACTTATCCTCAACACCTGTCAATCCTAGTAATTCCAAATCATTCTCTAAAAATTGGGATAAGACTTTAGCCATCTGTTGATCTCTATCATTCATCGACATGGATGCTTCCTGATATTTATGTTTGAAATTCTCATAATAATTATCACTCAACTTCTTACGGGCAATGACCAAAGTTCTTAAACCTTCTCTTGCCATATTTCCTGTCTCTTCTTCAAGCCAATCATTCTGTTCGACAATCTTTGCCATCACAGTATCAGCACCCTTTTCCATAAACCAAATTTCATCTTTTTGCTTATCCCTGATAATGATACCCATTCTCTTGGTATCCGAATTGAAGGGGAAAACTTGCAAGATATCATAGTTTAAAGCCATTTGATTCTCTGTACGGAGTAAAGTTAAACTATGACGATCTCTTTTCACCAACGACAATCCAACAGTTTCAGTAAATCTAACAATGGCAACTTCATCCGGAGATGCTGCTTGATAAGTCAACACACCATCTTCAAAAGTCGGTGTCACATTATGACAAATGGCCAAAGTGGTGACCAAATCTCTGACTCTATTACCCAAATCTTTTCTCGTAGATCCTTTATGTTTTTGTGATGGGTCATTCTTGATATAATCAGTGACGAGATCCATGGTATCACCAGCATATGACACGGTACCCAAATGCAATTTCTTCAATTCCATATCGTTTTGGGTCAATGTACCAGTCTTATCCGTGAGCAAATACTCGATTCTACCCAAGTCTTCGGGGATTGTGCTTGTTCTGACAACGGTTTCAGGAATAGACTTGTCATGCTCGATCTGATATGCATAAACAGATTTTCCCAAATCCAAATTGACCCTCAACGAGACAGGAATGATAGTTGAAAACAAAATCAAGAATCTCATAACATCGACATACCAATCTTTGGTGAAACCTTGACATGCAACGAGAACCACACTCAATACAAAAACACAAATACACAAGATCTTGGACAACGAGTTGATTTCCAATTCCAACAACCCGGTCTTAACTCCCGATTTGGTAGTGTTCATTGCCTGTCTGGTATCCGTTCCCGTATAAATGATACATCCAATCAGTGAACCGGACAGCAATACGGTGTTGGCCCACATGGTGTTATCAACGCTCAAGGCACCATTGCTAATACCAACATTGATTTTACCCAAGAAATGATGAATGGATTTTGAGGGTGGGTTTGCAGTGATGACGACATTGGAAAGTTCATCCAAGGGTAATGATTGGGTCAATGGAGAAGCCAATCTTAATTTCCAATCTGTTTCACCATCTAATTGATCAGTCTTGATAAAACTTTCTCCGTTCAACTCACTCGATTGTAATAAAATCATATCGGCTGGAACTCTAGTATCCTTGTAAATCCTCACAAAGTCCCCAACATGCAAGTTCTTACTCATAACGGGCAGTGCCAGTCCAATCACTTCATATTTCTCATTGTTCTGTTCCAGATCACGTCTACGTCTTTGAATATCATCAAACAGTTCTTTCGACATCGTCACAATCAAGACAAACGATAATGGCACCACATACGATGACAAATATCCAATTCTCAACAGCGGTATCAGTTGTGAGAGCGCTACCAAGAGAAAATATAGGTTGAAGAAGAATTTGAATTGCTCGTATAGAACGATAGGAAGAAATGTGAAAACGTTATATTTGGCATTGGAAATGGCATTGGATGGTAATTTCGAAATATCCATCTTGGCCCTTATCATCCTCGGTTTGGAACTCAACTGCCCTGTATTATTTACTTCATCTTCGTCGTATTCTGGTAACTGGATTCTTTTATTTTGAATATCATTATTAGAAGTGGTGATACTGTGGAACGAATTTTGAAAAAATTGCCAAATTTTGCTTGACGAATTTGTAATCTTGTCATTGATCGACGATGAGTCCAATAATTGAGAGTCATCATTGACTAGAGGCATGTTATCTTCATAGTCACCAATGGACCCAGACATTGATTGTAAAGGTATGCTATTGCTATTGTTGTTGTTATTATTATTGAGTCGACTACTACTATTGTTATTATTGTATGATGATGTAGATTGGTCTATGTTGCTATTGTTCTGTTGAAATATAAGATTCACGTTATCTTGATTGATATTCTCGATAGCAACGTCTAACGAGTTATTGAAATTCTCATCAAATGAATGGTTCAACAAGGGTATATCGTCTTCAATTATGTCTTCTCCGTCGTGTTCTTTGATCGAGCTATAATGATTTTTCTTATTATTATTCCCTATGGTGTTGGAAGATCTATTGGAAGAAGATGGGTTTGAAGTGGACATATATATATATCTCGAAGAATTTCAGAAACCGGTAAGGATGATGATGATGGCCGCCTTTGATGTGCTATGCTGAACTTGTATAGATTTTTTAAAAATGATCTCTTATGGATATACCAAAAATAAAGAATTACAAGAGACTAAAGTTTGATGGCGATGCGAGACGGTTGAATTGAAACATATAAAACTAGATGCAATTGATTCTGTAGAGTCTGGGGAATGAGATGGAGATGTATAATGATAATTAATGTCTGTTATTAAACTGTCTCTTTGTTGATGGAGGCAGTTTTACTTTGTTGTAACATTTTTTTTTTTATTAATTTTCTTTCTTTTATTCCATTTTGGTGCTTTTTTGTTATGTTGGACATGTAGAACGTAATACTTACATTAACAACGGTTAAAAACATCTTGTAAAATCTATTAAATATAAGCATCTAAACACGACAGTTTGTAATGTCAAAGACCAAGACATCACTAGCATGGTTTTCCTTCAATTTATCCATCACTATACCTACATCTTTCTTCTCAACCATCGCACTCACTGCAACCCAGGTATCATCTTCCAATGGACTCACCGTAGCGGCACGTCTTCCAGGGGTTATCAGTAACACCTGTTTAAGAGATGATCTTGGTACGTTATAATTACACAAGACATATTTCTGAGCAGCCATGACACCGGCAATTCTCGACTTGATAATCTCAACCAATTCCGGATGAGATGGGTTTCTGGACACAATGAGATGTGCAGAGGTGGACAATACTGTCTCGATCGGTTTCAATCCTGCTGCCTTCATGGTCTCACCACTCTCGACCAAATCAACAATGGCATCTGCAACACCAAGGGCGCATGAGGCTTCCACGGAACCACCAACGTATTTGATCTTGGTCTTTAATGGTTCACCCAGTTTGACACCTTCCAATTTCTCAAAATATTCTCTTGTCAAGTTGACAAAACTCGATACAATGGTCTTTCCGATCAATTGTTCAGGTTTGGTGATATCACCACGTTCTGGTACTTGGATTTGTAAATCACATTTACCAAACAATAAATCCATCTCCAATTGAACATCGACATCACTTTCACGAACTTGATCAACACCTGTGATACCAACAGAACATTTACCCTCTCCGACAAAAGTTGGGATATCGGCAGCTGGTAAAAAAATCAAAGCTATTGGTAAATTTGTAGATAATGCGATATCCAATCTAGAAGATCTATGGAATTGAATATCTGAACCTTTCAAAAGAGTGATACATTTCTCATATAATCTGCCCTTTTTAGGTACAGCGAACAATAATCTGTCTGTGAGGTGGTTGACTAAATCCATGGTAGATGAGAGTGTATGAGTTTAATTTAAGAGTCTATAGGGTATTAGTAATAAAACACTAAATATCTATCTAATAGTCACTAGTGATGATGATTTGTGTCGTGCGATGACTCCCTCCCTACATCTTTGGATTTTTTGGAAAATTTTTTTAATCTTTCCACCCCAACCCAAAGGGGATACTTGATATTTCGAACACGATTGCACTTTATAAAAATTTCATACCCAATTATTTATTTATTTATACATTGGAAGGAAGATAGTTAATAAGAAATAATGGTGTTTATACACACACACACACATATATATATGTTATAATATAGAATAATATAATATAATATAGAGATGAAGTAAAATGATGTTGTTTCTCCACCCCGCCAAAAAAAAAGATAGACAAGGGTTGATCAAAAATTATCGTATTGCTGCTGCTGCTGCTGCTGTTGTTGTTGTTGTTGTTGGTCATGGTCTTGCAGCGCTTGTTGTTGTTGCTGTTGTTGTTCTTGTAACTGTTGTTGCTGTTGTAATTGTTGCTGTTGTTGTTGTTGTGCCAACAAGGCTTGACTTTTCAATTGTTCTCTTTTCCAAAATTTAACCAACAAATCTCCATACTTAACCATCTCTTCCAACTGAATCATCAACTTGAAATCCAACAAGAGCAAAAATTGCAACTCTAAATGATTCAACTCATCTAATGGTAACCCCCCAACTTTGGCATACCTCGAATTCTTATAAAAGACATCACTAAAGAATTTCGACAGTACAGTGATACCACTGATGATCAACCGATGAATGTTATAACTATCCATGACAAATAAATGCTGTGACTTATCTGCAAACTCACCTGCATTAGCACGTTTGGCAATACGGTCGAAATAAACCAATAAACTTAAAAATACATCGTTGGTCACTGGACAATATTTCAAAATTCTAGATAAATAAGCATGTAAACTAATCAGTGGCACGTTACGACCATGGAACAGTAATACATTGGCAGTATACTTGTTCCCCTCATGATGTTCATGATGTTGTTGTTGGGAGTAATGTTCCGGGTGTAATAAATCATTCAGTTCAATGATTTTTTGTAATAATGCACTCAACATCAAGAGTAAATCATTTGTTGGATGCTCTGCAATATTCAAATGTTCCTCTTGGGACATCAATGACGAACTTGGTAATGATGCTCTTGATCCAAATACCCCACCTCTGTTACTCAAACTCATCCCTTGACTCATCAAAAGTTGTTGTTGTTGCTGTTGTTGAAGTTTCACCTCTTCTTCTTGTTCCAGCTGTTGCAGTTGACTATCCTCATATCTCTGTTTCACATCACCGGGGAGAGACCCAGTTGACGAAGATGCAAATGCAGTATCGGTAGAGACATCGGTTGTGGTTATTGGAGGTGCAGGATGTGGAGGTTGTTGTTGTTGAAATGGATAATTATCCGACAATGACGATTGTTTGGACATGTTGATGAATCCATTTGTCGGTTGCTGCAGATTTTGTGAGAATTGAATTGAAGATGAATATGAATTACTGATGGCATTTGGTGTATTATGATACGGTGTATATGAATTATTACCTGAAGTGTTTCTTTGAAATTGTGATGATGTTATTGGGATTTGGAAAGCTGATAAGCTATTTGATGTTGTGTTATTATTATTATTACTATTATTATTATTATTATTAAAACTATTACCGTTATTGATACCATTAATGTGATTACCGTTAAAGCTGTTGATGAATGCATTGTTTTTCGTAATGTTGTTATTACTATTATTATTTTTGTTATTATCATTAAGTTTATTATTACCGTTATTGTTGTTGTTATCGTTATCATTATTCATCATCGTCTGCCCATTAAAACTTTGAGAAAACAGACTAGGAGATTGATTGGAGTTCTGAAAAGTGCTATTGTTACTCTTTCCACCAAAAGGCGAGTTGTTGTTGCTGCTGCCTTGTTGTTGTTGTTGCTGCTGTTGCAGCAGTTGTAAATTCTGTGTCAACAAACTTGTTCTGACTCCATTGTTATGATTATTCAATGATGGGTTCCTTTGAATGTTCAACGACTCGGAAAAATGATTATTATTATTATTGGTATTATTGATATTACTATTATTAACATTCAGCATTTCGGGATGCCTTATGTCAGATAAAGAATTCCTCGTATGAAATGAAGGAGGATTAGCACCTGGACTATAACTGGCAAAGTTTGATGGCGAGGATGAGAATGATCCACGTTGTTGGTTGTGAAAGTTATTGATGATCTGACTGTTTGGGTTACCAAACGAATGAGTCGTGGTTACTGATAATGGGTTCATTATATTAGCGTCGTTATTATTATTATTATTATCGTTGTTGTTAATGGTATTGCTGCTGCTGTTGTAAAATTTCCCAGTATCGTCATCGGCAGGTTGATGAGCCATGGATAGCTGGTGTGTTGAATAATTGGAATCCATTATTCCTTCTATCTAATATGTGATCTGATTCAATTTACACTTCTCATTAAAATTTCCTACTTGTTATCAGAGATCAATTATTAAGCTGGAGGGCAATGACAATGATAATGTTGAAGGTGATGATAATGATGATGTTGTTGAAATGCAAGATAGGGTAAAAAAGGAAGATGAAAGGATATCTCTGTGATAACAATTGTTAGTAAAATAAGACAAAAACATCGAGGATAGGAGAGTCATCATAATAGGTATAGCTACCTTACGAACATTATGAGATTGGTGACTTACAAGTTTGATCTCAATGTATGTAATGGTTATTCTAGAAAAGGTATATTAGTCTGTAGTTTTAATTTAGTATGGAGTGGTATGGCAATTGCAACTATACTGTGAAAGTTCTTGGATCGCAATTGGGCGAAAGTTTTTGCTTTCTCTGGTGGAAACTTCTCCTTTTATTCTCCGTTTTGTAGAACTAAAGAGTGCTTGAAGAAGTATAAACATACAATTAACAGAGTAAAGGTGGAGAAGAAAAGGAGAAGTTATTACTTTTGCCCGATTATATATACTCTTCTTCTTCTTCTTCTTCTTCTTACTCCAAACTTGAAAGAAAAAGAGATTGAGTAAAACAGGGTAACTAGTCCATTCATCACCCATACATACAACTTATCACCTTTTATACACATAACCAACCATCATGTCAACAGCATCTAAAGTGACCTTGGGCGGAAGCATACTCTTTGCAATAGGTGTGACAACTGGTGTCTTTTATTTGCAAAAAGTGGAGAGAGATGTATGTAATATTTATATCTATTTGTTTAACCAACCATGGTTAAGCCATATATGAACAAAATTATACTAACTAGACAAATCCCAAAAATCAGGCATTAAAACAAGGACCAATAAAAGATGCCAAAAGAGTCTCTGAATATAACTCCAAACAAACTGCCAATTTAAGAGAGTTTGAATTGCAAAAGAAATTGAAAGAGGAGTTTGAAAAAGATCAGAAATTGACAGGTGAGGTGATTGAAGGTATTGATGCCAACAAATAGCTGGCCAATATCATTATTGCACCAGATATAGAGAATTCAGTAATGTAATGGAAATGAAATGGAACAGGTTATTACCACCCTGCCACGGATTCAGTTGATCGTATGTTATTAGTATGATGATAAAAAATAGTTAGATAGATAGATCGTATGTTATATGTAAATAGGTTAAAAGAAGTGTATTCGAAATCAAAAATAATAAGCGAGGCGCTTGATTGACCCTTTCTTCCCCCAAAATGGTAGTGATGAATTTCATCTTCTATTCACTGCCCAGTGCAGTGGATCAAGAACCCTAGTGGAAAAAGTTGAACAATTTGAAGAGGATAAACGGTTGATAAAGTAGTTGGTCTTAATTATCAACTAAGTTTTTATATAGCACTCTGGGTTATATATAGGTAATAAATCCATATTTGATTTGTCTTTATTTGATTTGATTTGAGTGCCACATCTCAGCTTAGTTCTATTTTTTATACGGTCGTTATCTATAATCCTTTTTACCTTTTATATACATTATCTGATTTTTATTTGGTTGTTTTTCTCGTATGGTTGGGTTGTTATATAGTATTTTGAAGTGTATATAACCATATCTTATCATTTTCGTTTAAAAAAAACAATTGGAAGTAATTCATGGGGATCTAAAGTACCGTAATATATTACTCATCAAAATCAAAGATATATATAATAGATTTCGGTAATTCTTACTCAAATTTCTTTCTGTAATTGTTATATTAAGAAATAATAAAATAAATATATCAAATTTTTAACTTTTTTTAAGTTATTCATGTTCTTTTTTTTTTCGATGATTATGAGCACATCAGTTTTAATATGCAATATCAATCAGTTCGAAATACACAAAATTAAAATTTATTTTCATCTTGTAATTGATGAACCTTATTCCTGCAAAACAAAAATCAACAAAAAAAATGCCCCCTCACTTTTATCAGCTGCATCCCCTCTACCCTTGTCGCATATCTGCTCAGTTTTATTTCTTCTCACTATTTTTTATATAGCTGTTATATATTCATCTGGGATATGTATAGGTTATAAATCTTTATTTAACTATAATATGTCAGCCCCTTTCTACAGTTGTTATGCATATATATATCCCTTTTGGTTCCCAAAAAAAAAAAAAAAAAAAATGGAATGCATAGAAGGAAACGATGTAAATCACAGCAGAATCGAAACTCTTTAAAATTATAGACCACCTTTTAACTGTCAATTAATAAACAAACATGAAAATGTTGAAATTTTCGATATTATTATTATTGATGGCTATGAGCACATCATTTCATAAAAGCTATCGATTCTTTAAAAACTTGATATAATAAATCAAGTTATAGTCAATTAGTTGACGATAACTTGAATCTTTTTCTTTATATAGAATTCAGCGATGATACTTTACTGTTAAAGCTCTTCTGAGCTTTTTTCCCTTAGCTTCTAGTTACCACATCACCGCTCAGATTTATATTTCTATATAGTCGTTTATATATCCCTCTCAGTAATAAATCTTTATTTGAATTGATTTGATTTGATCCCAACAACCCCTTTACCATATTTTTTTATAAACTACCCTGAGTTATATATAGGTTATAAATCTTTTATTTGAAAAAGATCCCCTTTATATAAAAGTAATATATGAAAGATAAAAGTAGTGTATTAGCCAATTTCCTAGAGGAGAAGCCAGAATAGAGTGATAAGGACACAATATAATAATGTAATGTATTATTGACAAAAATTTGATTTTTCAAAAGTTATTGATTGTTAATTGATCTTTATTCGACCACAGCAATAAAAGTAATAGAAATTGGTTCAACTTCCAGATAAGAAATGAAAATGAAATCAGGTCAGAGTAAAAAACTAATGCAAGGTTGTTTTGATTTTAAGGAATTTTGAATGAAGACAATAGAAAAAAGGTGATATGCTTATCTGTGGACTGCAAGAACGAGGTTGGTAGTTGAGGAGTTAGAGACTACACCTACATTCTATACACAGAACTGAAATAAAGAATAATGGTTAAATAGATAAATAGATTATGTAACAGATTTATAGATGGATTGATCGATCGATCGATAGATAGATAGTTAGATAGATGTGTACATTCCTGAGTGCGCGTTTATTCAACTTTTTCCCTTCCCCTTCTCTCGCACTACGGGTCATTGTCTTAGTAAAGGATGAAATGACTCAACTGTCCGTGCCACAATTTAAACACAATCAAATCAATTAACACACACTCTCTATAATAAAATAGATACATATAGTAAAAATATGTCATTCTTAAGATTATCAACCAAGAGTTTTATCAGAATGTCTTCTACATTGACTCCTGTATGTTACTTTCCATCATGCAGACCTTTTTTCTTCAATTGATCTTCACTCACAATGAATCAATTGGACTTTTATTTGAAGATATCATTTCCAATAGCTCCCTCTTGTTTCTCCGGTTGTGTGGTCTTATCTATAAATTAAAATATATATACTAACTATGATTTTTTTCTACCATTTAGGTCATTGCCAAAAACGCACCACCTGCAGCTGCATCTTATTCCCATGCCATCAAGGCCAATGGATTTGTCTTTGTCAGTGGTCAAATTCCATACACAGCAGAGAACAAACCGGTTGAAGGTAGTATTGTTGAAAAAGGTGATCAATGTCTCAAGAATGTTGTTAGCATCTTAGAAGCTTCAGGTTCATCATTGGAAAAGATCGTCAAGGTCAATGTCTTCTTGACTGATATCAATGACTTTGCCAAGTTCAACGAGGCATATATCAAGTATTTCCATACTCATAAGCCAGCTAGATCATGTGTCGCTGTTAAGGACTTGCCATTAGGTGTCCCAGTTGAGATTGAAGCTATTGCCTTGGAATAGGTCATGTGTTTAGGGTTAGGTCTTTTATATGCGCGCGTATGTAAGTAAGTAAGAAAGAAAAAAAACCACAGTCACAATTCTTTTCATTCTGTATTCTTTAAACTTCTCTTTTTCTGTTTGTCTCTCTGTTGTTTTTAATGCTCTGCTCTGCACAGTACTGCGCTTAGTGGTGTAACACAGGGGCTGTCTATCTAGTTAACTATAATGTAATAATATATTATTTTTGTCCAACCACGACCTTTTTGTGTGTGTAATTTTTTCACTCTTTTTTTTTTTTTTTTTTTCTCTCTTGTGGAAGAGAGGAAGAAGAAGAAGCAAAGAGAGAAAGAGAAAAATTTCTACACAATTTATCAAAAATTACAAAGTGGTATAGTTCAGTAGTAATAACTCATCATCTATCTAACAACATCAACAATGGCTCAAAGAGTTACCTATAGAAGAAGAAATCCATGTATGTACTAATCAATCAATCCAACTCACCTATCATTACTTCACTTCACTCCCATGTTTTGTTTCACACTCCATCATCCATCATCATTCGTGTTACCCAAGACCATATAATTTCAATATAATCAAATACAAGTCAAGACTGAAACAAACAGATCAACAGTCGATTTCCCAATACAACAAGATCAATCAAAATGTAGAAGAACTCATCCATGTTTATAAAAGGTCATTAAATCTATTCAACTTACGAAGATGGAATGAAAGACCATGAGTTAGAAAAGAACAAACAAACAAAATACCCAATTCGTAGTTATGATATGTTATTCGATTTTAGACTCAGTCCACGGTTCCACCGGTCAGTGTTATCATTCTATGTTTAAGAAGAGTTAAAGATCCGAAGTATTATATTACATGATGTACTAAGGAGAATGAATATCATATCATACAGGTTCATAGAATAAAATGCAAACTTTTCGAAATGAAATAATATATGATCAATTAAGGAGGGATGAGAATCACTAGAGTTGAATGAATATATCAGATGAATTTATAAATACTAACATCATAATTATCTATATAGACAACACCAAATCCAACCAAATCAAGGTTGTCAAGACCCCAGGTGGAGTTTTAAGAGCTCAACACGTCAAGAAGCAAGGTACAAGACCAAAATGTGGTGATTGTGGTATTGCTTTACCAGGTATTGCATCTTTGAGACCAAGAGAATATGCTTCAATCTCAAAGACACAAAAAACTGTTTCTAGATCATATGGTGGTTCAAGATGTGCTAACTGTGTTAAGGAAAGAGTTGTTAGAGCCTTTTTAATTGAAGAACAAAAAATTGTCAAGAAGGTTTTAAGGGATCAAGCTGAAAAGGAGAAGAAATCAAAGAAATAAATTTAAATATGAAAAATTTATATAAATTATGCTTGATTTGATTTTGATTAATTCTAATTTCTTGTACAAGTTTTTTAAATGGTAACCAAAAATATAAATATAAATAAATAAATTTATATATAAAACTCATTTTTGTTATTGTTAATTTTGTAATTATAATATATAGATGAATGAGTAGGATTATTATTAAAATCATCATCACCTACTGGTTCTTCTATTCGTATCATTCTTTTTATCTTGCCAAAATCGTAATTTTCAAAATTCTTTATTTCCAAAAAAAACATGGAATAACATACCCCTTTCTCTTCATCAAGATATGATTGAATAAAATAATCATTCTATATCATGTCATTGGTTATATTTGGGATTAAGGGGATATCAAAAAACCGTATCCATACAAGTATATACCATTCCATCATTGGTTTTGGTTTGTTTAAACTAACGACCCCCCTATCTCTTCTTTCATTCCTCTTATTTCTCCCATGATAACCGGAACTGATCAAATCTATCTCTTCTTCATTTTGATTTAAGTTGATAGTATTATTCTTTAGTATTTTAGTTTTCATTAGATATATGTAAAAATGATATATGATATTAATAAATATTCATCTCAACGGCACCCCATTCAACTCGATATAATACCGTATCAATCCATCCACACCACGAACATCTTTACAATTGACCAAATTCAGTAAATCTACATTCAAAGGACTCGACAGATCACCATCATCGTTCAACAACTCCACCACTGCCACACACAGTGATACCAATGACCACAGTGGTGTCCATTGATCTTTACGTAATATATCAAGACATATTTCACCAGTGTGTAGATTTACATTCACATGAGGTGGGGCAATATTTGTCACTATTAACCATTTGTCATTTGAATCTTTGTCTGTTGGTAATTTTTTAAAAGATCCATGATGATGATCAGATGTCGGTATAAATCTCGATAATTTTGAACAATTTGATCGATTAATTAATTCGAACTTGATCAGTGGTGGTTGTGAGGGGTAATTTGTTGGGATTTTGATATCTAGTTGCCAAATGGAATGATGGTAATGGGAATGGATCGAGGGTGATATTATCGCCTTCCAATGTGTGAGATCAACATCTTTTTCTTCTTTATCATCATCATCTTCATCTTCGTTGTTGGTGTTGTTGTTATTATTTTGGGGTGCGTTAGCAGGGTAGAGGTTTAAGAGACCATTTTCAACATGTTGGGATTTTTCTTGTTGGTATTTCCTATATTCTTGGGCCAATCTTCTGTTGTTCATGGTTATATTCGGGTGTATGTAATTTGGTCTATATCCATCCTACCAGTCAATTCATCTATCTACCTAGCCACAATTGTTTTTTTTTGTTTTTCTTTTTTTTGGCCCTTTCCACTTGCACATTATTATCAAATCAACCTAACCTCACCAACTACATGGAGATACATCTCTAGCATAGATATAATACATAAATAAATGCATAGATATAATAATGTTAAATAAAATCAAATAAACACATATACATATGAAAATAAAAACTATTATAAAGACTCTTGTATTCTTTAATTAACCTTATTTAAACCCAAAAAATGCTTCAATATCCAAAATCTTTCCTTCCCTTTCCAGTTTCTTTTCCAGTTTCCTCTTCTTCAGTAACTCAATCTCTTCCAATTCAATCTTGCTCAACACGATCAAATCATCCCTATAATATTCATCTCCTGGTTTATTGATCAATTTAAAAGGTCTCAACTTCTCCAAATAATTCAATGGTAAATTAAACATTTCCAAATTATGTTGTTGTGTGTTGAGTGCTGTATTACAAAAAATGGAGTTGTAAGGTAATTTGAAATTATCCTTGTTAAGATAAGTATTATAATATCCAGTATTATTCTTCAATTTTTCCAGTTGCTCCTTCTTGTGCAGTTTGAAATTCTCCAAATTCTCCAACACACTCAGTTGCTTCTTCTTTCTAGGTTGTAATGGTCCACCAATATTACCATGAACATTACTAATGACAGAATGATTCTTCTTCACTGGTGATAATAAAGGCATATGACTATTCATCAAGACATCGTTAAACAATACATTGTGGCTTATATTGGTAGTTGGTGGCACTCTAGGTAAGGAGGCAAAGTTGTATTTAGGCTTTTGGATCTTCTTCACTATAACTTCAGCTGCTGCCTTAGTAGCTGCAGTGTTCAGATCGACTTGAGACGCGTTATTTGACTTAATAGTATCTATCACATCTGCTGTTGTACTTGTTGTTGTTGTTGTTGTTGTCTTGGTATCCTTTATATCACTGTTATTATTCAGTGACCCCAGTTGTTTGAGTTTATCTTCTTGTTCTTGAGGGAGTATTTGTTGCAGTAATTGATGTGGTTCTTGCTCCTCGGTGGTTGTCAGTGCTGTGGTATTGGTTGTGTCTGGTACAGTGGAGGAATGCCTGATAGATAATGAGTAGATATTCTTGATTGCTAAAGGACCAAAAGATGGGATGGATCTGTTGAGCATCATCATCGCGATTATGTGATGTGAGGGGTCTAGATATAGATAGATAGTTAGATATATGGATGTATGGATAGATTGATCAATATATTGATTGATCGATCGATAAAGAAAGAAGCACTCGTATAAATAAGAATATGGAAATGTGGTGTTTCTTATAAATAAAATAAAATAAATGAAGTGATGTTTGTTTCTTTTCTTATCTCTTTTTTTTTGGGATTTTGGTTTTTTTGGTTTTTTGGGGGGAATTTAACACCAATGAATGAATGGGAAGAGAAACAAAACAATTAAACACCTTATATATATATAGAGAGAGAGAGAGACTTATAGATCACAGTCACTTAGGAATAGTCATAGAGATAGTGCTTTATAAAGTCTCTTCTTATTGTGTCTGATACCACAACTAACAAACCATGAAAATTGTTCCACACCACTTTTACCGGCTGTAAAATCAATCCTTCGTTCTTATCGGCTTTTTCTCTCGGTTAGTCAAATCTAGATCAATCATCAAACCAATCTACATAAATCAACCATATAAACATATACTTCTACTATTCACCTTACCTCTCAAACTATCATTCATATCTTAATAGCCATTTACTTCGTTCTATCCTCTGATCTTACCTGTTGTTGTTGTTGTTGTTATCATACATAATCTTATATATATTTATATATATATGTGTAAATTTGGTCGTGCACAACCAACCTGACAGACCAACCCGGAGTTTCTACATCTTTTCTTAATTCTACAATCGTTCGTTGACTGACCGCGATCCCTGTCTATTGTTATGTATGGGTCGTGATAGAATTGAAGAATCATTGAATCATCAATTCATCAATTAACTCATTAACTAGTGTCAGCCACATTTATAAAATGCTACAATTTCAATTATTTCCTTTTATTGTTTGTCGATCAAGGACTTTGCTATAAAGTGAGCAATTTTCAACAACAAAATCATTGATTTGAAAAGTATAGATGGTATTCATCTATCTATCTACCAATCAGTTTATCGACTACCCTCTTGCCTTACATAAATACATCTAAAATTCTTCCATCATTTATTCGGATTCAGCATTCCAACCTACTCGTGTAATAATAACTTCTTCTATAAACACCTATCACCATCGACAAAAGATGCGAGAAAGAAATGTATTGGATGTGAATATAGTCTCTCTCTCAAGTCTATTTTTATTGACACTCGTAATATTGTAATTGCTAAAATCATAAACTGGGATTTTTAGGGGTCGCCCACAGATGACTGGATAGAAATAAAAGAGTGTAATAGGATATAGTCGTGATGGGGAAATCTTTCCCAAACAGGAATAATTTTGTGCAACCCATCATAGTTAACATTACAATATATTGAAGTATATCCAATCACCAGCTGTATCATCTAATTCCCGAGTCATATAACCTGGAAAATTATTATATTTTCCAATTATTTTCTCGAACATTATCTTCTCTATATGATTCAGTTTTGTTTGAATGGAGATTGTTCCTAAAGACCAGAAGTACTGGTTTGGAATATATGGATAAACTCTTTAAATATAACTATAGTCCATTGGAGTATAGTGTCGTCGCTATCGGTACTGAAAGACGCGGTGATATAATGGAATTACCTGAACTTTAGAACAAGAGATATCGGAAGAGGCACCTGACTCGACCCAAGTTGATCATACCAATATTTCTTCTTTGTCTATACTTAAGTATCCTGTTGTCTCATATGTTGACCCGATTTATCCCCTGGCAAATTAGTTAATACTACATATCGTAATAAACCTTGGTTGAATTACGTAGTGGTGAATAATCTATTTGCATTCATCAATCTCTTTTAAGATATGTAGATTAACTTATAAAAGAAGCATAGTGAATAACCAACCATCCTGGATTTGAATTATCAATTTTGAATTAAGGAATCAACTTGTCAAACAAATTCTCTGACAGTAAAATATTCAGGCTATTTCAAATAATTCATGGATTGAAAGTTACTAGGACTCATCAAAAATGGTAATTGTTGGCTAATATCGTCGAAAAAGACTAAAAAATATTAGAATTTCAAAAAACATACTACTGGAAAAAGAGCATACCACCCCTTTCACAGATATTTTTGATATTTCAAGGCGTTTACCCATCCATATATAGCATATCTGAGACACATCGGTAGTTTTAGGATGCTTACGAAAAGGAAAAATGGTATCCTATATCACAGATATATAAATGTAAATGAACAGAACAGCATCGAAATCTCACTTTCTCTCATCTTATCTTTTTCTCCCTCTTCCCCTTTTCCAACTCGTGGTCTCAGCTTGAAACCAGTTTATTTTTTTTTGACCAGGTTGCTTTTCTGGTTACTTATTGGCTTTCATTTTGTTAGGCCTTTCTATTAGGCCTTTCTATCAGACCTTTCTATCAGGCCTTTATTTATTAGACCTTTCTTTCAGGCCTTTCTTTCAGGCCTTTATTTATCAGGCCTTTATTTGTTAGGCCTCTATTTATTAGGCCTTTTTATCAGGCCTTTATTTATTAGACCTTTCTTTCAGGCCTTTCTATCAGGCCTTTATTTATCAGGCCTTTATTTGTTAGGCCTCTATTTATTAGGCCTTTTTATCAGGCCTTTATTTGTTAGGCCTTTCTATCAGGCCTTTATTTATTAGCCTTTCTATCAGGCCTTTCTATTTATTAGGCCTTTCTATCAGGCCTTTCTATTTATTAGGCCTTTCTATCAGGCCTTTCTATCAGGCCTTTATTTGTTCGAGCTTTCTATCAGGCCTTTATTTGTTCGAGCTTTCTATCAGGCCTTTATTTGTTAGGCCTTTATTTATTAGACCTTTCTATCAGACCTTTCTATTTATCAGACCTTTCTATTAGGCCTTTATTTATCAGGCCTTTATTTGTTAGAACTTCATTTTTTAATCCTTTGTTAAGCCTTTTGTTGTATAATAATTGTCCTAAAATTGTTGTTGTTATATAATTGTCAGTATTTGAATTGATAATTGTTGAAAATTAATGCTTGCTGTTTGTCTTAAGATTTCCGCTGTCGTATAATTGTCCTGGATTGTCCTAAAATTGTTGTTGTGATATAATTGTCAGTATCTGAATTGATATTTATTGAAAATTAATGCTTGCTGTTTGTCCTAAAATTGCCGCTGTCGTATAATTGTCCTGGATCGTCCTAAAATTGTTGTTGTGATATAATTGTCAGTATCTGAATTGATATTTATTGAATATTAATGCTTGCTGTTTGTCCTAAAATTGCCGCTGTCGTATAATTGTCCTGGATCGTCCTAAAATTGTTGTTGTGATATAATTGTCAGTATTTGAATTGATAATTGTTGAAAATTAATGCTTGCTGTTTGTCCTAAAATTGCCGCTGTCGTATAATTGTCCTGGATCGTCCTAAAATTGTTGTTGTGATATAATTGTCAGTATCTGAATTGATATTTATTGAATATTAATGCTTGCTGTTTGTCCTAAAATTGCCGCTGTCATATAATTGTCCTGGATCGTCCTAAAATTGTTGTTGTGATATAATTGTCAGTATCTGAATTGATATTTATTGAATATTAATGCTTGCTGTTTGTCCTAAAATTTCCACTATCGTATAATTGTCCTGGATCGTCCTAAAATTGTTATTGTTATCATATATAATTGTCAGTATTTGAATTGATAATTGTTGAAAATTAATGCTTGTTGTGTTTGTTCTGTTTTCCTATCCAATCATATCCTAAAATTTTTGTTAGCACTCTGTTTATATGTAGTATATCTTTTGATTGACCATCTATTTTGCCAATAGCGGTTAGTTAGTGTTTGTTTTGACAAATATATGTATGTGTTGTAGCGTCAAATACTTACTGATAGATTGTTAATAAAAGTTAAACCGCTCAAGCAAGACTTAGAAGCATCAATAGCGCTGATCTTAATTGATAACATTTTATTGAATGCCCAAGACAGATCTTGGATGGAGTGAATATAATTGAAATGAAAATGATATTATAAATATGATTAAGAAACTATTTGTGAAATCAAATCTTTTTATAAAAATTTAAATTTGTTTTTGTGTCACAATTTATTTATCACATGCCAAAAATCTAAATGAATTTTGCGCACATTTCGTTTTTGTGGTCTTTTGTAATTTGGGGATAAACACCTCTAGATAGATAGATAGATATATAATTTATAATTCATGTCGTTAGAATTGGCTGCTCTTGAACACCAATAGTAGATATATAATATGTTCTTACTGTTCCAAAATTGTACCATCAATGATCTTTTATAAGACTTCTATTTTTTTTTTTTTGTTATCGTTATCACTGTCTCAGCCATTATGCACGTGATAATGAACACCAGTTATAATGAGAACTTTGAATATTCCGTACAAATATTGACAGGAAAATCTTCTGCACATTAAAGATATGTGAGTTGACGATTAAGGCAAAAACTGTAGATGCAAAGCCAAAGAAAATTTGCAATGATGAATTGAATTCAAAATAAGTTCTGGTAGGCTAGAGTTAAATTAGTTTCCGATGAAAATTATATTTACAAGAGACTAATTTTGGTTATTCAAAGCATTTGGTTGTTAAATTTGTGTGATAACTATCCTCGAATTGGGTATAATTTAAAGGATATTCATTATCTGTTTACAATAGATGGATGATTAGCTAATTGATCTTCAATATAAAGAGGATATCGATGAAAATATATTGAAGGGTTTTAGAAAAAAATTAAAATGGCAGAACATATATGTTCTGTTGAAGGTTGACTTACCTACCATTCTTTTAATAAGATGTTGCAAGGCATCGTTCGTTGTATATCTTTTTTGAGATAAAGGCAAAACAAAAAAGACGTTCGAGAAATATCAAAACAGCACTATCTGCCGAGAGTTCATCAATTCTCTTGTATGTAAATCAGTAATACTTGTTGAACTTTAGATGGATGGATGAATGAATGGGCATCATTAGACGTATTCGAAATATACAATACTCATACATGAATTTGAAATAATCATGTATATATATTATCCATCATTGCAAAATTATTTAGTGAAATCGGTGTGTTAGGTCTTGACAAATTAGATTACCCAGTTGGGCAATAATGCCGTGATTTATAAGTCGGGGAACGGACCCCACAGATTATTCAATGGTGTAAAAGAGGAAGTTCTATATGAAAACCATCTCAATCAATTGATCTAATATAGTACAATATGAGGTAAATCGATTACCCAAATAAAGTGAAAATACAAAAGCAAGTTCAACCATGGGGAAGTGGGTCACTGCTTCGCAATAGATTTATATATGTATGTATGTATGTATGTATGTATGTATGTATCAAATTTTCTTTACCTGAAAAGACCACCGACACGGCTTCCATCTTAGTTGGTTAAATGAGTCAAAAGACCGATATGCAAAAAAAATCAAAAAAAAAGAAGCACGGGCAAGAGAACCAGCAGAGGTGGTGGGTGGAATGAGAGGGAATATATATATATAGGTATGTGGTGTATATACTAATTATATACATCTACCAATACCATAATCATCCTATATATATATATATAAGAATAACGTTAAACCCGTAAAACAATTATTTAGACTTAAATTAAAATTACAATTAAAATTAATATTGTAAATCTTTGCGAAGTTAAATGCGAAACAAAAAAAAAAAACAAAAAGAAAGTTTTTTGGCCGGAACCAAAGGAAAGATAAACATTTTAATATTATTATTATTTCAGTATATTGATAGATAGATAGATATAAACTAATTGTATAAACATTATACAGCAGTGGCCTGAAGGATACAACTCCAACACATCATCATTTAATTCCTTGGGTTTCTCACAAAGAATTCAAAAAAAAAAAAATTCTTTTTAAGCTTGTTTCTTTTTGCAGAAGAAGATTCATTCTCAATTGTATTTGTATATTTTTTGAAATTTTCTTTTTTTTTTTTTTTGTATCACAAACCAAACTCATTGATTAAAACCCCCCCCAGTCCTTTGGTTCAACTCAATATTCATCTAGAAATCCTAAAATATTCTTCAAACATATATATATTCAATTCATCAAACTACACTATATTTATTTTATTAATTTAAATATTTATTATCACTTTTTGCATCACAAAATTACAAATTTAGAGGTTGAAAAAACAAAAAAAAAACAAAAATGCTGTCACCAGTCCTCATAACCTCAGTACCAACAAGTTCTATCCCCATCCTTGAGTCCCATATCACCTCACTTAGTGCAGCATACACATCTGCACTGGCGGTACTAGCCACCGCCACAAACACAGTGACGGTGAAATCAATGTCACTGCAATTGGCTCAAATCAGTGCTTCATTAATGGTTCAACGTCAAGAGATTTTACTTCTGACCCTGACTGATAGTTCAGTGATTGCATCACTGACACTGCAAATGATGGAATATCAAAATGATTTACAACTGATCTTGAACAATAATAGTCCATATAGTGGTATGATACCTAATTTTGGATTCAATTTACTGATGACTATTATATTTGGTATACTTTTCTTATTCCACATATATGGATTATTTTATAGACAATGGTGGTTTTCAATTGCATTTTTATGTGCCACTGTTTTAGAATTGTTGGGATATATAGGAAGAGTATTATCCAACTCATTAGATGTGGAAAATATCGATTATTTCTTATTACAATTCATCTGTTTGACATTACTGCCGGTTTTTAGTATGGGTGGTATTTATTATCAATTGGCAAAATTGGCAACGATTTATGGTGAACAATATTCTCGATGGACCCCGATCCTGTATTCTTATACCTTCATCACTTGTGATATCATATCGTTAGTGATTCAAGCCGCTGGTGGTGGTATTGCTGGTGTAGCTGTGGATGAATATAATAGTCCAGATACTGGTACACATGTCTTTGTTGCCGGTTTGGCATTACAAGTTGCATCGATGTCATTATTTTTATTGTTATGGTTTGATTTCTTGTATAATGTCTTTGTCAAACTGGGGAAAGATGCACAAAATTTAAATTGTACAAGAGAAGAGTTATATAATCCAGAATATGCTCATCTTAGACAGGGGAAATTATTCAAATATTTCACTATACTGCTTACAGTACTGGTATTGTTCATCTTTACACGTTGTGTCTATCGTGTTTGTGAATTAGCAGAAGGTTGGACAGGATTCTTGATCTTACACGAGGATTATTTTATTGCCTTGGATGCAGTGATGATATCACTGGCCACTTGTGTATTTGTACCTTTTTTCCCAGGTTTTGTGTTTGATGGTCGTCATACAAAAATCCCAGTGAAAAAAGGTGGTAAATTGGGAAAAAGAAAAAATCATCATGATAAGATGGAAGATACTCCAGATACAATGATGATGAATAATAATGATTATGAGAATTCAATATCGGATTCCAAAATTTATAATCCATCTTTTAATTTGAAAAATGATCAAGATCAAAATCAAAATACATATAATGAGAAAAAATTTGACAAGGCCAAAAATTATTTTAGAAATATTTTTTAAAAAAAAAAAAATTGTTTGTTTTGTACATGTACATATATATATCATCATCATCATCATCTCCATACCCAATAAATTCTTTTACATACCCACATTAAATATGTAGTTTATAAATATATATCTACATAATTGATTTTTTTTTTTTTTTTTTTTTTTCACTTATTTATATAGAAAAGAGCTTTTCTTTATTCACCCTCAAAATTATTATTATTATTATTATTATTAATATACAACATTACTCACTTCTTCATCATTTTTTTGTAAAAAAGACATTCATTCATTCATTCAATTATACCGTTTGCAAGTTATTTTTTTTCATGATCCAATTTTGAGGCAAGAGAAGGCGGGGGAGGTTAAAATTTTTTTTTCTCATATCATGTCAAAAATTTCTCTTGCATCTTGTGAAATGCTAACCCATTGCAACAACAAAGTTTGTAACTCGTCCCGGAATTCTTCATCTTTACTGACAAGGATACCTTTTTCAAACAATTTTCTCAACACAACACAAATCACATCGATTATTCTTCTCAGTTCGGCACCTGTGGCCATCACATCATAAATCGATTTTTGCTTCTCTTCTTGTTCAAATTGGGCGTCATCATCAATTTCCAGTAGTTTTGAAGAAGAAGAAGACTTAGATGATGATTCCAGTGGCAATGATGACGAAGTTGAGGAGGATAACAAAAACAGATTACTGTTCCCATTTGTGCCTCTAGAAAGGTAAACTGCAGAATTGGACAAAAATTCATGCATCAACATCAACTTCTCCACATCTGATAATTCCACACACAAACCACGTCTTGACATTGTAGTTCTATTACCAACGATCAAATCGTAAACATATTGGATCAAGGCATATGATAATTCTACATGGGTTAAAAACCAGATTAAAGAACGTCTATACCCATCACACATGAATAATTCATCAACGATTTGAAATGATATACGTGGATTCAATTTGATCATCTTGTGAAAGTTCAGATCCAAGGTGATTTTCTTGTATATGGTCTCTGACAGTGGTAATGCTGAGGATGGTGGTGATTGGGTCCAGGGTATTTCCAATTTATTCTTTTGTTTCTTTTGTTGTTTTTGTTTGGATTGGGATTTCCGTTTTTTCTTCTCATCATCATTTTCTTCTTCGGCATCACTAGACATATCACCCAGCACCACAGCCAGCAGGGATAACACCAATTTATCACCATCTTGTGATGACATCACTTCATTGGTCAACAGTGTCAATTGAGACATGAGCTTGTCCCATGAAAGATAAAACTCCTTCGAGGCAATTTTTGTCGAAGAGGTCAATTTTCGTATAAATTCATCTGTCAAGTACTTGTTTTCACCACGTGGGATATCACGCCAATCTTGACCCTTGCCATCGATTTCCGAATAAGTTGATCGTACCAGTTGAGGTTGTTGAAGTCGATTCAATATAGGATTGGTATGGACCAAGAATTCATCTTGATCTATTATTTCATTGGTTTTGGAATCATAAATCTTACCATCCTTCTCGTAAAATGATATCTCAACCCCGGCATTATTACTCATCTTATAATGTGCTCTATCACCTTCTTCATCTTGCTCGATTTCAAATGCCCCTTCTTCTTCTTCTTCTTCTTCTTCTTCTTCTTCTGCAATATCATCAAACTTGCAATCACAATCTGGATGAACATCATAAACTTTTTCATCAACACGTACAATCTTACCCTCTTCATCCTGATACACATCAATGGTATCCTCTTCGTCCAATTCATAATCGAAAATATATGCAATATCCTCATCGTATTTATCATCTGGTTCCATATTGAACAACAACCCGGTAACGTCAAGTAAATCTCCACCCAAGGATAACATCGATGACACAAGTAATCTCATATCACATCTCAAGGCCCCAGTTCCAGTTTTCCTACCCCAGGGAGAACAGAAATTAAGAAATGATTCATGTTGTAAATCATGATGACGAGTATCAAAATCTTCATTCAATATAATCAGTAATACATTTCGTACTGTGGCAGAACCTTTAATTGTATATCTTATAATCTCCGGGTATTTATCACTCGCATATTCAATGTGATCATCTTCACAGTTACGGTCGAATTCCAAACCTAGACTGATGATTGATGTGTGAACTTTCCAATATTTCAAAAAAAATGACAAGAATGGATTTAACGATACATTTTTAATGTTCAAATAATTAGTGTACACGTTACCAATGGTGTATAGGGATACAGCAACAATTGAGTATAACAAGTTTAAATCATGACATTTGATGGATAATTGTGAATGGTATAAAAATTTCTTTGGGGTCCAACTTGATAATTTTTCCAACATGATATCGTTATCTGCTTCATCGATATTTGGTAATTCGAATTCATCATAACAATTGAGTAATATGGAAATTCTTTCCACAATTTTGGCAAGATCCATACATAATTCAAACCAAGAGTTACGATAAAGTGGACGTGGACGATTCAAATATATCACTATATTTGAAATGAGATCAAGTGATAACATATACTGATTTTGATCTCCAGTAGACGAAGGTTGTGTATATGGATCAGTTAACCCAGCAATATTAGCAAACAAACATTCAATGTCGGTTCTACGACCATATTCCATTAATTCAGGATCTTCTTCATCATATGCATCATCAGCGTCAGAATAAAGACTAATCTTGGCCAATTTGAATAAACTTTCATGTTTGATGAACGGGTCGATAAGTCTCTTTGGTTCGTATTGCATCATCATCAGCAGTGGACTCGAATCAGAAGCGTTTGAAAGATATTCGCCAATATCATGGCCTACATTAACATCATCACCATCATCATCATCATCATCAATAGTTGTAACATTAGCATTGGTGGATGCCGCCACGCCGTGGACAACACTATTATGGAACAGAGCCGCGGCAGATGATGGTAATTCGATATCCATCACGAACTCATCATCCTGAGATGGCAAGGTGTTGCCATGTTGTTGTTGTTGTTGTTGTTGATGCAGTTGCATTTGTTGTTGTAAAAGGTGATGGAGTAAATCACCACCATCACCATTTTCCTGGTGTTTCAACACCAGATCATGCCACAGGTCAAATAGAGTTGACGGGGCCTTCTGGCGAGTAGTCTGTTGTTGTGGTTGTATCTTGGATAAGTGGCACTAAAATGTGGCTTTAAAAGTGAACAAGAGATAAAGGGTGAATAAAATCAATAAAACCTGAGATGGATATCAGTTATATCTATTAACTTCTCTCTCTCTTATTAATTTTGAGACAAGGAAATTTAGTAGTGTATAATGTGACAAATGCAAAATGGAATAACCTGCACGACCATAATCGATTCAATTCAAATTAATCAATTCAATTAATCTATTATTATCATCAAAGACTATTCGAGAGGAGATATACATACATATATATATATGTATGCATACACATATATACACATATATGCGGGCCATCACATAATCGACAAGGGGTCCACTTCATATCTATCTAACGGGACTAAATGATTACGCCTGCTCTGCTCTACTCTTTGTATTATTAATGCAGGACATATAATCCCCGTCCAAATCGGGCAATACCGAATTGTTCTCGCTTATCATCAATAGAATAAAGAATAAGAATACTCATCCACCCCCATACACGTGCATCTTTCAGGGGATATTAATAGGAGAGATAGAACTACTATTGTGATCTCTTCAAAACATTTACCACCTATTACAAGCAACATGTATATAGACCTATCTCATCCCGCAAACTCTAATCCACTCCACTTTAACATATATACAACCCATCCATCCCATATATACACATCAAAATAACCCAAGAGATCAAAAAACAAAAACAAAAACAAAAATTTGTTGCCGCAATTAATTTCATTTCATCTATTTATATAACAAAACACCAAACAACATCCTACAAAGACTGTACATACATACACACACGATGAAGAAGATGATGATCAATAAAAGTGTTCGAAAATTATGTTTCCTTATCCTGGTGGTCCTATTACAACTACTGTTCATCAACTCCCTATACAGATTTGTCTTCCCCATACGAAGGCTAGAACTCATTGATGCAGATGAATCTCTATTGGCCAATAACGATCATCAACAAATACTATCCCAAATGGTGAATCTACCTCAATCCAAGGATACCAAATGTCATTTCTACTTCAACAAGTTGATAAAAGAACTCAACAATGACCAATACTCGTCTATCGATCTCGATTTGATGAATGCCAAATACGAAACTAGATTGGATACTTCAAATAATCATAAATTTTTTCAAAGTTTACAAGATACAATAAGGCAAGAATATAGAAAATTAAATAAAGACACTAGAGAGATCGATTCCAAACAAATTCTCAACGATGTCAATAAACAGATTGATTTAAACCACAAGATCACATCTCAATTGATGACCTCAATGGGGAGTTTGAGACTATATGAACAATGTCTGGATTCATTTCATGTCGATGAATGTACAGAAATCGATTCAAATTTATTTCCCTGGTTTACTTTTGAAACACCCATTTTCCATAGATGGGATGGCACAATATTCAAAAATTATCCAAAGATTCAATTATCCAAGAATAAAAAAAATGTCAAAATTGATGATGATGATACAATGATGCTACCACCATCTTCTAATATAGGTTGCTTTTGGTCAAATTATCAGAAAAATTTCTATGGAGATGGTATTGTTGTTCCAGTTTCCAGTCGTAAAGATTTTGACAGTTTATCCAGGTTGATCAAAGTGTTAAGATTTCTCGGCAATCAATTACCGATTCAAGTTGTATATAATAGAAAGAACTATGATATTGATCTGGAGACAATTGATCGATTGATCTCCAATGCTCGAGACGTGGTGACTTTCAACAAGGATATGTTTACAATCAAGGATTATCAACAAGAACTTTGGTTTGTTGATGTTTCGGAATTGATCAGTGATAGATATCAGACTATTGCTAAGGATTCACTTTCGATATTTGCCACAATTTTTAACTCTTTTCAAAGAGTCATTGTGATGACTCCAGATTCGGTTCCATTGGACAGTTTGAATAAATTGTTTGAAATTTCAGATTTTGTGAAAACTGGATTTTTCATGTTTGAATCTAGACAGACCAATATTAAATTATCAGAAAATTATTATAAATTGATTAAATCCATGTACCCTTCAATGTTGGAAAATTCTGTCTTCACCGAAAAATCAACCAGGATTCCCTCCAATAGATATATCAACTCTAAAACCATATACAGTTTAACCAATCCAAACTTGTACGTTTTGAAAAAAAATTCAATGGGTAAAATTGTTGGATTGTTGACCACATTACATCTACGTCTAACAAGCCCTATCCATCAAGAAGAGTTACTCTGGCTTGGACAATCTTTACAAGGTCAAGGATATGCCCACAATAACTTGTCCTCGGGTGCTATTGGTATCCTGGGTTATAACCATATAGAACAACCTTCGGTGACTTCGAAACAAACGGTACAATTGATCAAAGATGACAAACTCATGTGGTTAGATGGTGGTTTATTCCAATGTGATGATGAATCCAACATCAGACAAGATTTGGAAAAATTACAAAAAGATGGTGATAATGCTCCTGTTCAAATACGTAAAAAGCAAAATTTGGATGAATTACATAATCTGTACATGCAATTGATCAGATTTGAAAATGTAGTGATCCCACCTATCACTGGATGGCAACAAACAATGTATTGTAATGGGAAGTTTTACAAACTGACCAATGATGTCATCGTGAAGGATGAGAATGATGATGAGGTTTTTGTAAAGGGTAAGTTTATCAAGATCAATCCAGAATTGAAGAATACTTATCAAAAGATTGTGGATGTTTGGTCTGGTACTTATGAATTGAGTAAACCAGAGTTGTTGTGATCTTGAACTCATATTTATATATTTATACACATTTTCATATATATACAAATCAAAATAGAATTAGAATGTATATTATTCATATCAAGTTTAATCAATCAATGTATTGTCTTTATACTGATCTCCATCTCTTCTTCCTCTCCCATCACTTACGTAAGTGCTGCGGCGATCTCCGAGGTTTTTTTTTTTTTCCTCTTTCTTTCTCGCTGATGTTTTCTTCCACATCAATGAAGAGATCTATCTATTCAACAATCTATCTATCTATTTACGAACGAACGAACACACCCAACCCTTATCAGAGAATGAGAGCTGTAGCTTCCAACAATGTGGTAATCGATGGCCAAGTCAAACCTGCCACAATAATTTTCTCTACAACTTCGGGGAAAATAATCAACGTCATTGATCGAATCTTATCCACTACCGATGAATTTTACTCAATTTACAACATCTCAGATTTCAGAGACGTTTCCCCATTATACATCTTACCCGGATTGGTTGACACCCACGTCCATTTGAACGAACCGGGAAGAACCGAATGGGAAGGGTTCGCCACTGGAACACAACTGCTGATCTCTGGTGGTGTCACCACCGTGATTGATATGCCATTGAATGCCATTCCACCAACTACAACTTTACAAAATTTCGAAATCAAATTAGATCTGCTGCAAGGCCAGACTTGGTGTGATGTTGGGTTTTGGGGTGGATTAGTACCCTCCAACTTGGATCATTTGATCCCATTGATCGAGGCAGGTGTTCGTGGATTTAAAGGATTTTTAATCGATTCCGGTGTCGATGAATTCCCACTGATAACACCATCGTATATCGAAAAAGCCATGGCCAAGGTGAAGGGAAGGGACACCGTGTTGATGTTTCATGCAGAAATGCAACCAAGAGTCAATCTAGGTCCTCAAATTGCCGACTATATGGAACAGGCAACATTCAATTTAGCCGGTGATGAAGATGATGATATCAAACAGACTCAATTACAAACACCACCATTGGAAGAGGATAACAACATTGAAGAAATCAATTTGGGAATGTCCCAATCTTTTATCAGTAGGGCTCCTAAAACCGTTTCTCAAATGTTAAAGAAATCCAAACATCATCATGAAGATCATTTAAATTGTCAATTACCACATAACCATGCTGGATCCATCGATCATAACGTTTTGACCGATGAACAACTGACTGCGTTGTCAAGATCACCACTTTTAAGTGCAGTTGAACCTAAAATTGGTCCACTGGCTGAATTGGTCAACAACCATCATAATCATAATAATAACCTCATGAAATCTCCAATATTGGCTGCACGTGATGATGATTCATTATTAGATGAAATTGATCCAACTCTGTATCTGTCATTCTTGGCTTCAAGACCAGATGTATTTGAGACCACAGCTATTGCTGAGATTATCGCCTGTGCTGCAAAGGAACCAAGTGTACCATTACATATTGTCCATTTAGCCACACACGAAGCTGTACCATTGATAAGAGCTGCATTAGAACAAGGTTTGAACATCAGTGTTGAGACTTGTTTCCATTACTTATCATTATCAGCGGAATCAATCATTAATGGTTCAACACAATTCAAATGTTGTCCTCCAATAAGAACCGAAGAAAATCAGAAATTATTATGGCAACTGTTGAAAGAAAACATCATCAAAACAGTTGTCAGTGATCATTCACCATGTATTCCTGAATTGAAAAGTTTCGGATCAGGTGATTTCTTCGAAGCTTGGGGTGGGATTTCATCTATTGGACTTGGTCTTTCGATCTTGTATACAGAATCAAATAAATATGATATCACAATCTTGGATATCGTAAAATGGTGTTGTGAAAATACAGCGGCTCAAGTTGGACTTCAACATAAAAAAGGTCATATCAAATCAGGTTATGATGCCGATTTTGCCATTTTTGATCCAAAGATGGAATTTATCGTTTGTAATGAAAAGACTTTTTTCAAAAATAAGTTCACTGCATATGATGGTCGTAAGATGCAAGGTAGAGTAGTGGAGACCATAGTTCGGGGTAATTCCGTGTTCGCATTGGGACAAGGTTGTAGTGAATTGCCCATGGGTGAGTTGATCTTGGAACCAAGAAGAGTTTGATCTATTTTTTTTTTTTCTTTGTATATATTTATTTGTTCATTATTTTATACATCAAAAACTATAATACAATATCATCTGACATCGATATGATTTTTCTAGCAACTCTAAAGATTCCATCATCCATTGCTCAAACTATCGTGGAAATTTAGTAGTTGTATATGAAAAAAAAAGTGGACTAAAACAATATATATCAACTGATAATACTACCTGGTTCATGGATGATGATACTCTTGTAAAAAATATTTTTTGATTCCATTCCAAAAATTGTCTATCAGTCTCTTTATACTAAATGCAAATAATTCTATATCATTTTAAATGTCCTGTGCAATTTCGAACTGGCCCTTTTTAAAAAGGACTATTACATTACACAAACAAAGAGGTTTGCTGGAATCTCTTATGTGGTGATCGTCGCTCAATTCATGATATTTAATTTGTGTGTATCCAGTTAAAAATCTTATTAGTTTCAAGTTCTGGAACTCATTGTTTATTTCTGTATACATACATATAAATCAGAACCTTTATTATCATTTGATTTGCATACTTAGTAAAAATAAATGACTGAGGTGTAATTATATTCGATGCTTATAGATAAAGAGTACACACAATGAAAGGGTTTTGTTAATTCGAGAAAAAAATCCTAACTTATAACAAATAATATCTTCTTCCAAAATAGAATAATTGCAATAATTTTGCCTGACAAAACAAATGACTTGCAATTGAGCTTTTCTCCTCCACCTGATCTAAATAAAATATATCATCTGCAATACAATCAATGAAGACATATCTAGTTAGCGGTAACTGGAAAAAAGCTTCATTTTTCTTTCCATCTCATTCTACTATCCGTAAAGACCGTTAAGATGATTCTGGAGAGTGTAGTTTTACATTCATTAATAATCAATCTGCATGTATATTTATTTATTTAGGGAGAGAATATTGCGTGTCACATTTTTCTCTGGGGAAGTACAGTAGGGTAAGTAGATGTACTTACCCCCTTTGGTGAATTTGTCATCATACATACACATTTCTAAGTGAAACAGTTGACATAAAAAGCACATTTCATTCCTTTAATCAATAATGTCTGTTGCCTCATAACTCAATACCATTCAAAAAATGTCTAAGATTGCAGATTTACCTCAAATCATCAATTTTGGCGTTGAAAATATGCCATACTTTGTTCCAAAGCAGCCGATCAAGGCTGGTACTGCAGTTGACCCTCAACCTAATGGAAAAAAGATTCCAAACCACTCAAGATCAGAGGTCTTGATATCCAAAACAGAATTGGTGTCTCTCCAATGTGTATGTATTCTTGCAAAAATGGAATAGTTACTCCTTGGCATTTACAACACTATGCATCATTGGCTGTTAGAGGTCCTGGTATCATTATCGCTGAAGCATCAGCTGTTGCAGAGGAAGGCAGAAACTCTTCAGAAGATGCTGGTCTTTGGAATGACGAGCAAGCTAAGGCTTGGGCTCCTATTCTTGAGCTTGTCCATTCTCAAGATCAATTGATGGGTGTTCAAATCTCTCATAGTGGTAGAAAAAGTAGCACCATTGCTTTGTTTTGGAATGTTCTAAGAAGTGCCAGAGTGAATGAAAATGGATGGCCTGATAAGATTTATGGCCCATCTGCTGTCAGTATCAATCCCGATAACCTTTATACTCCAAAGGAATTGACAGTTGATCAGATTCATACTTTGGTCAAACAATTTGGTGCTGCCGCTAAGAGAGCTGTTGAAATTGCCAAATTCGATTTCCTCGAAATTCATGCTGCTCATGGTTATTTGATCAATGAATTCTTATCTGAATCTTCTAATAAGAGAACTGATGAATATGGTGGATCTTTTGAAAACAGAATTAGATTGTTGACTGAAATCATTAAAGAAGTACGTGCCAACATTTCCAAAGATGTTCCATTGTTCATCAGACTTTCAGCAAGTCAAAATGTTCTTGACGATCCACAAGCTTGGACCATTGAAGATACCAAAAAATTGACAGATATCATAATCCCATTAGGAATTGATCTTATCGATGTTTCCTCCGGTGGTAACAGTTCGAAACAAGAACGTAGAGGTCATCAAGAAGGTTTCCATGTCCATTTGACCGAAGCCTTAAAGGAACATGTTGGTGATAAATGTCTTGTATCTACCGTTGGTGGATTGAAACATGCTGAATTTGCAAACAACTTGTTGAAAGATGCCAAGACCGATTTTGTATTTGTTGGAAGAGCATTTTTGAAAAATCCAGGTTTAGTATGGGAATGGGCCGATGAATTAGGTGTTAAAATTTATCATAGTCAGGAGTTGAAACGTGCCGACTTACCATCACAGTGAATGCATAGATAAGAAGGGGGTTACTGTTGTTTACATTTTTCATTCTTTATGTAAATCAATACATTTAGTTTAACCTCTTGAAAAAAGAAGTATAAACCCCTTAATTATATTTGCTTTTCCGAACAGGAAATATAATTTAATTATTTATTTATAACCTTTAATTGTAGAATTTTTTAACAGAGATTTGTTTGATTCAGTTCATAATTATCTACAAACCTCATCATAACAGAGGAACCCAAGGTATCAAGCTGTATTATTAATTACCTCAATTAATTTCCATTGTCACTCTATTTGATTGACCTAATTGTCGAACTTAATCTTACTGATTTAACACCAGAATAGCTTGAACAGTTTTTTTCATGCTACCAAATTCTACAATCCAAATTTGATTGCCCTGCTAACACAAGATTATACCACAATGGTATCAACAGCGCCGGACACCAAAAGTAAGCAACAACAATAACTGCCCTGCTAGAAATGAAAGAAAGGAGGATTAAAAAGAAAAACTGAAAACAGTTGTTTTAAAACCTAGCTCTGACTATTTGATGCCTGAAATCAAATTGACATCGACACCTCCTGTGATATCCACAAATTATCCGCAATTCACCAAACAAGTATAATTAGTGGATAAGGACCTGAAATCTTTGTTGGCTGGCAAGAGAGAGAGAGTAATAGAGTTTTTTCCAAAATTTGAAAGAGTTACAATTGGGAGAATTATAATTCAATAATTTGGTTGAATTTGTACACCATAATATAGGACTCAAGTCAAAAGATTTGCTAAGATATCGAAACTGTTGATGTACGAGTCAGTCTATATTGATATACAAAAACAGACAAGTTAGGTTATCAAGTTTGAGAAGTATTAGCGCTCGTTTGCTATGGTTCAGATTGAATCAAGGACTTAAAGTTGGGAGAATTTTTTTTGGAACGGTTTGAAATAGAATTGGCAATGATTGAAATTAGTTGAATTTGAAAAAAAAATTTGTCAAAAGGTTTATTGAGAAGATATTGGAAAAAAACATCAGAGGAAGTGGAAGTTTGATAATTAGGGATAAAAGGATAAATGAGAGATGGTAGAGGTAGTTGAAAGATTGCACCTCAATTGGACCCTATTTATTTGTAAAGAAGATATCACTTACTTGTATTGAAATGT
>JAJLSQ010000087.1:0-49830 GCA_030567715.1 Nakazawaea wyomingensis | reverse complement strand
CCTTACTATCCTAGAGAAAGAGCAACATTAGCAAATACAGTTCCAATAATAAAAGGAATGATCTTAATTTTTAGAAATTTGAAAACAGTTCGACAAATTCAACGGAGAAAACAGGTCTAAGGTTGAGGTAACCTCCCCATCCCCCTTTCTACTCTCAAGCGTAAACTCTCGTATAACTCCTCCATCGAGCCTTTACTTCTGTTTGGATGTATGATAGTTTGGAGGAATTCATGGATTTAAAAATCCTATACAATGAACCATACGTAATATTTTGTACTCAAAAAAAAAAAATCTCACCCTGTACTTTGGAAATTTGAAGAGACACTGATCTATCAGATAATAAAATATAAAGACTTTTAAAATTTTTCAAAAAGTCTTGAGTATGTTGATAAATATTATATATAAATTTTTTCATTTTCAAGTACATAGAATCAGTTTTAAATAACCATATAACACTAAAAAACTAAGACAATATAACATTATTAAAAATTCAATTTGTGATGTAGAGAGATACAAGGGATAAAATCAATTTGATATAGGGGATAAAGTACCCTTCAAACTGAAAAAAGAAAAATCAAAATCAAAAAAAAAAACCAAAATCAAAAAAAAATCAAAAATCAAAACAGAAAACCGCTATAAAACATATACGAAAACCATTCCAAGGTATAAATCAAATGTGGCTACCATTTTCGAAAAATTCAAATTCAGTTGATGAAATCCAAAAGAAGCATCCAATTGAGGATTCTTTACCGGATGATCTCAAATCATTTGTCAATGAAAACAAACCAACGATAACTGAACGAGAATTTAAGAAAACACTTCATACTACAACTTCGAAAAATTCAAATCTAGCTTCAGCTCCCACCATTGATGATTTAATCCCCACTGAAGGTATCACCCCAGAGACCCTGTTACAAAACATGGCCGAGTTCAGTAAGAACAAGGGACAAAACCCAATTGCTTTATCATCACAAGAGATTCAAGATATGAATGAATTAGCTGAATATAAACGTCGTTATCCCATGATTGATGCAGTTTTAGAAAATTGTTCAGAAATTCAAAAATTATACTTTGATTGTTTAACAAATGGGAAATTTCAAGAACTTAAAAATGGTTGTAATGATAAACAAAATTTCCATCAAGCTTGTGTTAGTAAACAATTGTCAATTTTAAAGATGTTTGATTATGATTCTATGGAAAAGATTAAAGAATTGGATGAGATTAGAGGTGTTGCCGATGTTGTTTTCAATAAATATTATAAAAATTATCAAGATGTTGGTGATGATGATATCAATAAGGAATTTGGTAAAGAATTACGTATTAGAAGGGAAAATTTTTATAATAAACATGGTAAATGATTTATAACTTGTTATATTCAACTATTTGTGTGAAATATTCATTGGAAATCATCCATTTATTTATTTATATATATATACTCTATTTATCTATTTTATTTATTAATTTTAAAAATGACTATTTATTTATTCAATCTCATTTTAAATCTACCTATCTAGATGAAAAGCCAAAAAAAAAAAACTTTTATATTACAATTTTGTGTTATCGATTATAAAACACCTCACTCATCATCATCATCATCATCATCATCATCATCATCATCATCATCATCATCATCATCATCATCATCATCATCATCATCATCATCATCATCATCGTCATCATCATCATCATCACTAGAAACTTCTTCACCTAAATCTTTGAGTCTCAATTTGTATTTCTTTGTTGTCTCTTTCAGGAAAAAGAACATATCATCTAAATCAGATTTCGGTACCATTGTCAAAAGTTTTTTTTCTAAATCAAGAACTTTCTTCTCAAGCTGTTTATCATTTGGTTTAGATATTTTCTTTTCATCAACTTCTTTATCAGCTTGCTTATCGGCTTCCAATTTTGTAATTTCAATCTTAGCTTTAGTTAAACCTTCAGTAAGAGAACAAATAGTCTTTTCCAAAGATTCCTTTTCCTCATTCAAAGAAGAAATCAAAGTTTTAGCCTTCTCTAATTCTTCATCATCATCTTGTTTCACTGCTTTTAATTTCATCTTTGCTTCAGTTAAATCTTTGATAAGACAACTATTCTTCTTTTCCAAAGAATTATTTTGTTCATTCAAAGATGATATCAATTTTTTATTCTTCTCAAGTTCTTTAGTCGATAAATTTCCATTTTCATTCAACGATTTTAAAATCTCATTTTGAGAAATCAATTGACTATTAATCTTCTCATAATCCTCTTTCAAAATGGCATTTTCATTTTCAAGTTTCTGTAATTGCTGTTTCAAATCACTCTCTGTCGATTTAAGTTTTTCAAGAGCATTTGATAAACCTTTCTTAGAAGCATCAAGTTGCTTGTTCAAAGATATGGCTTGTTCTTTCAGTTTCAATGATTCATCTGAATGGAGTTTTTGCAACTCTTCATGATCGGAAATAATATTACTATGATCAGTTTGCAATTCTGATAAATCTTTTAAACATTGAGATAACTTCTCATCTTTTACTTTCAAATTTGATTCTACATTGCCAATTTTTATCAAAAGTTCATCCCTTTCAACTTCCAATTTTTTAAAATTCTTTTTGAAATTTTCAAAATCTTCAATTTTCGATTTCAACAGCTTGATATCTTTGGATAAGACATCCTTTTCAGCTGTTATAGTTTTGAGTTGTTTTTCAAAAGTTTCAGATGATCTATTCAGCTCAACTAGTTCAATTTTTTTCGTGTTGAGTTGCTTTTCCAAATCATCTTTTGAAATTGTTAGTTTTGTCAATTTCAACTCTGAATCTTTAACTGCATCATTCTGCTCATTTTTTTCCTTTGTAAGATGATCTATTTGTTTTGATAGTTGCAGAGTTTTCAGCAGACTCGTTTTCTCGAGTTTACTAATGGCTTCCTCTTTCTCTTTCAATAAAATATCCCTTTCTGACAATTGAATCTTGCATGAGTCTAAATCATTCTTAGCTTCATCTAATTTTTTAGTCAAGTCAACCTCCAATTTTTTGTAAGTCTCAATCTTTTCCTGCATTGAAACCAACTTGGCATTATTCTCTTCAATTATTTCTTGCAGATCTTTCAAATTAGTTAAATCAGTTGAATTTTTCAGTTCCAAGTCATCAATTTTTGACATCAATTCCAGAATTTTCTCCTTGGATTTTTGCTTATCATCCTCCAAAGCTTTGATTTTTTCAATATACGATTTCATAACAGTTTCTGAACTTTCGTTCAAATTTTGCCTTTCCACTTCGACTTCTTTCACCTTATTAGCTAGTTCCTCATTGACTGAAACGATGTCTGCTTCTAGCTTAGATATTTTGGCATTCAATTTTTTCAATTCAGTCTCATGAGTTTTCTGTTGTTTTCCAAGTTTGTTTTGAAGAGTATTTTTTTCCTTGATCAATTCCTTATTTTCATCTTGAGACTCAGTGTATTTTTGATCACTCTCGTTCATCTTTTGAGAGATCAGTTCCAAAGTGGATGACAAGGAGTTTTTCTCTTGAAGAATTGACTCCTTTTGTTCTTTCAAATCAGCAAATCTCTTTTTTTCTTGAACTTCATTGTCACGAAATTCTTCTTCTAATTCTTCAATTTTCAGCTCAAGTTCGTTCTTTTCAGAATTTAAGACTTCAATCTGATTATTTAAGACAGAAGTTTGTTTTTCTAAATCTGCTTCGGTATTTTTCAAATTCAGATTAATCTCTTCATTCTCTTTGGTGAGTTTTAAGACTTTTTCATTTAATTGATCAATTTTTTTCCGTGAAGAGTTTATTTCTTCATCATGTGACATTTTCATTTCCTCAAGGTCAGACTCTAGAGACTGTTTTTGTTGCTCCAAGGAATCCTTGGATGCAATCATGGCTTCGTTTTTCTGAACAATTGTTTTTTTCAAGTCTTCGATTGACAGTTCTAAAATGCTTTTTTCAGAATTCAATGCGTCTATTTTCCCTTTCAGTTCTGCAATATTCAGCTCGAAAGACAGCTTATCATCTTTCTGCATCTGTGTCATTTTTTCTAAATCTGAAATAAGTGATTCATTTTTTGTAGTAAGAGTTTTGATAGATTTCTCCAATTTGTCTTTTTCCTTTTCAAAATCATTTAATTGACTTTTATAGGTCTCTTCATTCTTCTTCAAATCTGTCTCCAACGATTCAATAACCTGTTTCAATTCGAAATGTTTTTTACCCAGTTCATCCATCTTATTCTTCATTTCTTTACTTTCGGTTTCGATCTTTTGCTGTGCAGCTTTGAGATCATCTTTAAGCTTCAGCTTTTCCTTTGATAATTTTGCAATTTCAGCAGCATTTGATTCACGATTAGTTTCCAATTGAGCTAAGAAATCCGAGATTTTCTTCTTATGTTCCTTGATCAGATCTTCATGGGTGGACTTTAAAGTCAGATGAGATTCCTTTAAAGAGTTATGATCCTCTTCAAGAGATTTTTTGGAATTTGTAATGGCTTCAAATTCCTCTTTCAATTTTTCTAGATTTTGAGACAATTGAGAGCTGTTCTTCAATTCCTCGGAATATTTTCCTTTGATTTCTTCTTCCAGGGTAGCCCTTTCTGAGACAGTCTTGGTTAATTGCAGTTCAAGAGTCTCATTTCTAGATTTCAATTCTTTTACTTCACCTTTCAAAGTATCAATATTGGATTTTAAACCATAAATTTCATTGTTTGTACGAATCTTAATTTCTTCAAGTTTTTTGACCAATTCCTGGTTTTCCAATTTGGAATCGTCTATAACTTTGGAGCTCAAACGGAACTTATCCATATATTGCTCATTTGTAGATTGCAATTTGATAAGTTTAGAGTTCAAAGAAGACATCTCGGTTGACAAATTTTTATGAGACAGTTTCATAGACTCAAGTTCCTTGAATAGCAGAGAATTCTTGGTTTCAATAGACAATATTTTGTCATTCTTTTGCTTCAATTGTTTATTCAAATCAGAAACGATATTTTCATGCTTCTTGGATGAACTATTTAATTCCGATTCAAGAGCTTTAACTTTTTTCTCAACAGAATCCTTTTCTCTTGACAATTGAAATAACTCTCTGCTCATTTTGTTTATACCATCTTCAGCTTTCTGTTTCAGTTCATTGAGTTGTTTCACTTCAGCTTCTAACTCGCTATTTTTCAGCTCAAGTGAACTTAAATCTTTGGATGTATCTTCCAATTCTTTAAGATACTTGTCAGATGTCAGTTGTAAATTCTGACCATTTTCGTTCAATGTAGAGAGTTCCTCAGATAAAAGATCAAATTTGTTTTGTAACTCCCTTTCTGCCAGTTGAACTTGCTCTAATTCTGTTTTGGTCTTTTCATATGACTCTAATAACTGGGCATTATTATTCTCCAAAGTCTCGAACTTGATTGTATTGTCCTTGATGATAGTTTTGCAGTCTTCAACTTCTTTTTTGAGATTTAGATTATTACTCTCAAGTTCATTAAGTAAATCATAAGAAATCACTCCAGTTGGTACAATATCTGGTGATTTCAATTTCCTAATTCTAGGGTAGAAGGTTAAAAACAGCTCCTTAAAATTATTGGTCAAGTATACTTCAGGTAAACCAGTCGAGCCATCTTTTTTATAGTTGAACAAGTTATTTTCATCTACATTGGCTAAGACTTTACTCTCCCTGAACATTTTGATCTTCAAGAAATAATTTTCCTCTCCAATCATTTTTGTTATCAAGGCATGTAAATCTTTTCTGGAGATAGTTGATTCCATTGTACATGAATCATAGACGATTCCCAACAATATTACCAACATGGAATCAACAATAGCAAAGTCAACTGTACTTTTGAGATGGGATACAAATGAAATAATGGAGATGATGTTTGAATACTCTTTCAAGAAATCGTTACAAGAAGAATGATCGAGAAAAAGCCACGATATAAGGAGCATCAAGTATCCAATTGCTATTCTTGGATCAGAAAGCTCTAGGGAACTTAATAATTGTTCTTGAACAGCCTGAGTCGATGTTAAAACTTCTTCTCCTGCGGTAGCTTCACCGATAATCAACGACCGGAGTAATTCTTTCACTTTTTCATTATCTTCTAACAAATCAATGAGAAGAACACAAGAGAACCAACACTTGTATGGGTTCAATTTCCATTCAGAATCATATTCTAATATAGTTTCAAAGATATTTCCCTGTGGGATATCCTTCAACTCATCATTTGTTTCTTTCTCCTTACTGAATTCCGAGATTTGGTCCTCAATAAATGCTACCTGTGCTTCCTCATTATCTTCGAAATATGCTTCAAGAGTAAGTTCCGCCGCCACTCTGATATCAAATGTGTGAATTGAGTTGCAATAGAGCACCCAGTTCAACAATGCAGTAACAATTGAAATACTTATGCTTGAAGGTTTTCTGCTTGGAGTCGAAGGGTCAATATAAGGGACATCAATTTGAGAAAATGATAATTGCAATTCCACATTACCTCTGATGATATCAGCAACAGTCAAGAGTGTTTCTTTTTTAATCTGATTAGGTACAGACATGGTGAACAGAAGTTGTAAACAGATCAAGATAAAATGATTATCTGCTAAAATAGACTGATATGTGGCATTTCCCTCAACTACGAAGATCCTCAGCAATTCAATGACTTTAATTGAGTTTTCTATTCTTTGGTCAGTCCAAAAAAAATCCACATCTGATAATGGTTGGTTCACGAGTTTGGCAAGTTTTGGTATGCATTGAGTTTCCAAAAATAATTTTTGATTTGAAGCATTGTACTTGAGAAGTTCAATGAAAAAATCAAAACAGTCCGAGACTACTAAACTTCCTCTAATCAGACCTTCAACATCAATTATATCAAAAAGTTTATCGAATATGTTTTCAAAGGCAACCAATTTTTGAATATTGAAGTTATCGATTGAAAGTCTTGTCAATAGTAAGATTGCTTCATTTCGTATTGGCTCATGCACTTCATCAAGAGCTCCTATTATCACAGGCAAACTTAACGGAGAATTCAATAAAATTTCCTTCGTTCTAATTGGTCTTGTTGATACAAGCAATTCCAAAATTTGTAAAATGTACAACTTCACATAAAAATCGCTAGTTTCACTCAACATATTGATCAAAGTTTCAATTGTTGAACTCGTTGCCAATATTTCATCGGATACGAAAAGCGAGATTTGATCAATGGCCGATATAGTTCCCTCATTCTCCTGAGTTATTCTCAAATTACGATCTCTGAAATCAACTGCAAACAGTAGATCATCATCATTGTCAACTGCACTATCAGTCTTTACAAATAAGATCAATAAAGTCTTGAGAACACTTTTGCAAGTTTCGAGATCATCTGATGAATTAACAAAAGCAGTCACCAAACCTCTAAGACCATGTGCAACAACGGATTCCCTATATTGTCTGCTAAATGCCTTCAAACTGAGAACGGCAGCTCTCCTATCTGATATCAAAGTAGCATTATTAAGTCTGTCACAGATGGTGAGAATTGCCTCTTCGGCACTTTGCTCTTTCGGAGAATTGGTGGCCAAAAAATCAGAGATTGCATTCATCTCCCTTGAAGAAATCTGAAGTGTCAAAAGAGTGTGACGTTGTTGTTGTGATGAGTTCACGTGGTTACTTTTTTTTTTCATTTCAGCTTGATGTTTTTTTTTTTCATTTCAACGCGCAAAACAGACAATCAAAACTAACCAAGTTTACGCCTCTTTATCATCATCTTAATCAGACAATCAAAACTAACCAAGTATACGCCTCTTTATCATCATCTTAATCAGACAACCTCACCTCAGCCTCACCTCAACCTGACCCAATAATAACTTCATTTCCTTTTGAATTGAATCTTTCAAACAAAGAAAAAAACAGCTTCGCCATGTTGAGCAATTAAATGCCTCAGATTAAATCCCGCATTGACTCATTTAATTTGCCGATGTAAGCTGAAGTACTTAGAAATATTATATATAAGTAGCTAAAGATATCCTCTTAAAGGTATCTTTGAAAAGTATCGAAAATAATATTAAAAATAGGAACACCTACATAGAGAGGATCACCTCTATTCAACAGGTTATGTTGTTTCCTAATTTTTTCATTGCTTTTCTTCTGATATTACTTCCTGCTATACGCGCCGAATACGCCTCTTATCAAGAGGTTGATACTCTAGTGCAATGCATAACTTACAGTAATACAACTTATGACTATAGGACCGAAAATCACACCATATTCATCAGCCCTCATGACGATAGACCTAAGGATTTAGATGATATTGATAATTTCATGTTTGCTTGTATAATTAACTATGGCGTTAATATCAGTGTAGCTATTACGGATCACGAGCCAGACGCTTATTACACTGTGCCAGCACATGCATTAACTGGTGACTCTACTCAATCTATTTACGATAGTGGCATTGCAGTGTATACACATGATAATGGTATTATTGATAGCATGTTACAGTACGAAGATCCCAGTAAAGTTAACAAGCGTACTATCACTGACATTAACTATTACGTTATGCATATGAGTGATGTTGATAATTATTGCGTCAACGTGGATGAAGTAACAAAGAAAACAGACGAGTGCTACTCATCCGGACAGGCATTTATGTCTTTCGGGCGCATAATCCACATGTTACGACAATGAAAATTGAAATATTTCCTCATCACAATTGTGGTAGTTCGTATCCCGTGTCAAAGCGTGGTGGACATGTATATATTGGAAGTCGTAGCCTGAACTTTAACAGAGTAAATTCCTTTTATTTCTTGATAGTTTTCTACAAGCTATACACCCTAGGCAAACGTCTCTATTTATCTTATTCTAAATATCTTCATCCTTTCTATCTTCTAACCCAGCCTCTCTAATCCAGCCTTTCTAAACCAGCCTCTTCAGACTAGGCTACTCATGTCTAAGTCAGCCTTGTCTTTATCAAGTCTAACCTCCTTGTTCCTGACTAATTCCCTAATAAAACAGTATCTGATGTGAATGTGTTTGCTTCTTTGATGGAGCGTGGCGTGCGCGGCTAGTGTGAGGGCAGATGTGTTATCTCCGACTAACTCCACAAATGGTATTTCAGTCTGTAAGATATCTTCCATTAATTGTTTCACATAGATAGCATCCTCGACTCCTTCAGCCATGCCGACAAACTCACTTTCAGCTGTATTTTGTAGAATCTAGAAAGAGATCTAGATTTGTAAAGAATGAATAAATAGAAAGATCTAGAGGATCTAGAGGATTCTAGATAACCTTTATTAGTTGTCTGATTACTCTAGAGATTCAATATAAATAGAGATGTTTTACCTAGGTTTGTATAGTTGTTTATTCTGTATCAAGAAATAAAGGTTTTACTCTGTTACTACCATAAGTTCCAATAATTATTTTCATCTTTTTAATACAGCAATCAGAATTAGCAGAAATGAAGTGGAGGAATCAAAAAAAAAAACAATACACCACTAAGACAGAGTTTTTAGATTAATCATTCCTTTTCCACTTAATTCATTTCTTTTACTTTTGTTGATTATTGTAACTATTTCTTGTTCATGAGTATTTATTAATTATTATAGCTCCATAGTCTAGCCATCCCTCTAAAAATATTATTAATTAATTATCATATTATGATGATGGGATACCTCACCATAAATTTCTATCTGGCTCTTCCACTACGGTCAGTTTTTCATCAAGAGCCAAAACCAAAACCGAAACCAAAACCAAAACAAAAAAAACAAAAAAAATTTAAAGTTGCCAAAATTAATCAGTACGTCAAAACCAATTATCACTGACAATTGCCCGAAGGCAATTAGTCTAACATTCGTCTCAACTCATCCAATTTCATTTGAGTCAACTTCACCAGCTCTTCTAGACTTTGTCTTGAATGTCCATCAATCTTACTATTCTTCTTCTTCTTGTTCTTCGATCCCTTGTTGTGCTTATCTGTCAAACGACTATTTTGACCATTTCGAGAATCGATCCATTCCCAAATATCATACTCCAGCTTATTCGTAAGATAATTCTTACTGCTGAAAGTGTTTGGTAAGATGATATAATCGTTCCCATTGATGCCGCTATTGGCGAGAAATGATGGTGCATCATTCTTGGAAGAAGATCCAGAAAATAAGAGCCACCAACCAAAAAATATCAGCAAAATCACAAGGAGGGGTAATTTCATGAACTCTGGAATTGGAATCATAGCACCAACCATACTTAAAATTTGTGAGATGGCATTCTCCGATCTAGGAGGTTCCAGTGGTGTAGGTGGGGCAGATTCTTCATTTTTAACAGTGGAATCCGATTTTCTTGATTTTCTATTTTTCTTCTTATTATTAATGGTTGTAGCTCTCTTTCTTGATGATGGAGTACTGATTCTAGACTTTAACTCAGCAACCATCACTTTAACACTCTCCTTTTGACCATCAATGGAACCCTTTTCTACAGCACCTTTAATCCAACTCTTAGCAGTCCACTCAACCGAAGTCAAAACCACCATTCTAGTACTGTTATTTTTAGCCCAAGATAACAAGATGGTTGATTTGACAGTAAAAGAATTACCGCTTGGAACATCAGGGGACAGACATGATTGCACAACCTGTACAGAGTTGGCAAAATCACAACTCTCCACACTTTCATTAATAATACATCTCGTTTGCTTTGGACCAACGGGACCACTCAACGGTTTAACATACTGGTATGTTCTCTTCTTAACTCCATCTCCCGAGGAAAATTTGGGTATTTCACTAAGATCGAAATTTTTAGATTTCTCCAATGTCTTCTTCATGAAACTTGGATCATCTCCAAACATCAAGGAATACACAACACCTAATGGAGCATTGATAATTTCATCGGTAATCAAGGTTTCTCCACTCTTCTTCTCGTATCCATTTTCTGTAGGGGCATGAGTTTTCGGACCTTCAAAGGGTATTCCATTGAATTCTTGAGCACCATCAGCTCCACCACTATTGTCTTGATCGGCACCACCGTCAGCACCACCATCAGCGCCTCCTCCCATGGTATTATCATCACCTTCATCACCATCACTAAAAGAATCCACTTCACTATTTTCGTCTGAGAAGAGATCTGCCTCGACAGAGTCATCGTCATCACCTCCATCATCATCCATAAATATCATTGAACCTCTGTTATTGCCATGAATATTTTGGTTCCATACATTGGTCAACATTTCAAATGTGGCTTCACGGTTGAGAAATGATGCAAATACGTTTTTCGAATGTAAAGTTTGCACAACTATTGCATTAGGGAACAAACCAGCGGTACTTTTCTTTTCAATCTGAATGATTTCAGAAAACGGAATGACAAAATTTGTTACAAAACCCAAAATGTTGGAATTGAAACAAACATTGGCATCAGATATGTATAATCTTCCTTGTACTAAGATTTCCTTTTGTAAAGCACAACTATAATCTTCAATCAATTTTTCAGTGGAAGACATTTGCTTAAAAACTTGATGAAATTCAGTTTGTCTCTTTTCATTGGCAATTTTTTGTGATTTAACTCTTGTCTGTGATTGACCATTGGTGGCTACTCTTGAGAGTACCGGTGATACATCTTCAACTTTCTCAGTGGTTACATCTACATCTTCTGATCCATTTGCAATCATTTTCTTGGAACGGGAACCTCTACCCAATCTTCTCCGTCCAATGTTATCTTCAACACTTTCAGTAAATTTGGTAGCTAAACCAGAAGGGTAGATCCCTGAAGATCTTCTTGAGGGTCTAGATTGAGATCTAGTACGCCTCTCCATAGACATTCTACCATTAGGGGACATGATTCGATCAATGGTTGCAGTTCCAGTCACATCTTCATGATTGCTCTTTGGATCATCGGTCAACATCTGATGTGATGTTGCATCTTTTTCAAAATCATCCAATGACAAGTTCCCCTTGCCCAAAGTGGTCAAAGGTGATTCCTTAACAGGTTCAAATGAAATTCCATTTGTCAATGAAGATTCTAGTGGTTCTCCATTTAACAATAATTGTAAATTTTTACCGGGCACTTCACCATCGGCTCCCTTTGTCCCATTAGCCAGATTATTTGTAACAAAATTGTTCATATGAGAACCATAATTGTTATCCTTCATCAAATGTTCAAGAGGAACATTTGGATCAGAAGTTAAGTTTCTTAAAGAAGACATCAATTCTCCAAATCGTGACTTCAGTTCCGGTTTATTTGCGTTATTCCTTAAATGTTCCTCCTCTGTTTCAATGGCTGTACCAATTGTGCCCATCTTGTGAGCAGCAGCTGATAAGAAGGAAGATAATAAACCTTCTTTGTTTTCTTGCCCTGTTGTTGCTGTTGTTGTTGCTGTTGAATTTGTACCATTGGTGTTGGTAGTGGCATCCAGATCTTCAGTCATTGCGGTCGTGGTTGTTCTAGTTGTAGGAATTGTATTGGGATCCGTTGATGTCACATGTGAGTTCAATGAAGATTTTGGACGGGAATTGCTGCTCACCGTCGAATCCTGTTTGGAAATGGTATTTGGTATATGTAATGAGGGTTGTAAATTTAAAATACTATTTACTTCACTTTTTGGATTTGATGAGTTACCAGAATCATAATCCAGGTTACCATTATCGTTCATATTTGTCGAGGATGACATATCTTCAAATGAGAATCTTGATCGGTTCTTATTATTCAGCTTGAAAGTATCTGCTGACTTGACCGAAGTTATTGGAGGTAGGTCAATGGATTGTCTTTTCCTACTAACGCTAGTCCTGGGGGTCTTGCTTGAACTAATTAGACTATCATCCATACCATCACCATGACCATGACGATGACGAGATGAATGCCTAGAAATATGAAGCAACTTCTTTAATCCATGTGAACGATGAGAAGCAGTAGGTGAAGGGGAAGAAGGTGCTACTGAATGGTCCCTGGATTGGATTGTGGATCCACCAGAGATTGGGGTTGACAGGTCATCGGTGTGACTGAATCTTCTTTTCAAAGATATGATGGAGCTTGATTTAGATCGAGGTATAAGACCATCATGTTTTGAACGGTGATGGGGCATCATGTGTTGGTGTGTTTGTGTTATAATAATCCCTCTATGTGATTAATGTGGGGTGAGGAATTGGGTAGGACGATGATGTTAAACAAGATTTGGAATATGAGTAGATGGGGTATTATTGACTATTGTTTGTTTGTTGCTATGGTATGGGGAGGGTATATATGGATGTATATGAGATTTATGGACAACTGATTTAAAAGCAATTAACTAGCCAAAATAATAATTAGTTAATTTCATGCAATTACTTAGAAATAAAAATTAAATTGAAAAAAAAAAAAAAAAATAACAAATATTACCCGATTAGGAAATCAATATGGAATTCTTGATTACTACCGAATGCAGTTGTTACTCCGATGCCCATATATGGAGATAATGCAGTTTACAACCACAACAACTGTGTAAAGACCAAATACACAAACATAACCATTTAACTGAACAATCAGAGATCAATATAGATGGATGGCTAAAATAAATATCATATTAAATCACAATGAATTGTTTTCTTATATATTCTTTCTTTTTTTTTTTATTTCATCAAAAATTATACACAACAACGACAATAACTACAATACTAGCTAGGAAACATAATTCATCCTCATCTCTTCACATCACTACCCAATTACACATCACTTTGCCTCTCCATCTTTATATGAAAATCATAACATTTTAACAGCAATAAATCATAAATAATGGAAAAAAGAGACTTTAAACAAAAGAACAAAACACAGACTCAATTCGCACATACAACTTGCATGTATATAATAATAGAAAAAGAGAGGCAAAGAAAGAGAGCAAGTCATCATCTCTTTAACGATCCTCGGCCCATTCATTTTCTCTCTTAATAGCAGCTTCTTCTTCTGGAGTGAAATCGTTCACGATATTAAATGTCTTTCTAATCTCTTCTGGAGATTTATTTCTAATCATCTCAGCAACCATTTTACAACCGGCATTCAACAAAGGTTTAATATTCAAATAATTGGCGGCAAGAATGATCTCATACAACATCTCTTGATCTGTCGATAAGAAATTCTTATCCCATTCTGCTATTGGAGCTGATTTCTTGGAATCATCGTCTTCATCATCATCAAATTCTTCATCTTTATAATGTTCACACCATTCCAAGATAAATTTCATGACTGAGGATGAAACATTAGGCAATGGGATCTCTGTAGGTTCATCATCATCATCGTCTTCATCTTCTTCATCCTCATCGGCTCCATTTGGGAATAAATCTTTCAACATGTTTTTTAAAAGGTTAGATTTCTCCATCACTTTTTGTTCAGCAGGAAATCTTTCATCATCAGATGAAACCAATACAAATTTCTTAACCATGATGATTTATGTGTATGCTATATTATTTGAAAGAAGATGGAATTAGTCTGTTTGTCAATCAAGGAGTGATCAAATATATATATATATATATAAATATAAATTATATGTCAATTCAAATCAAATCAATCAAACTAGTATCAGTTTAGTTTTATGATTCTTTTTACTGTTCTTTTTTTTTTTTTACGCCATCCTCCTATCGTGATTTTGGCCATCCTACGCACTACCACAATAACCAAATACTAGCCTAGTACAGAATAAGAATAATATTGATAATACTAATAATATATATGTACATCAAAATATCAAATCATCAAGGGCAAACCAAGCAATCCATTCAACTTGAATTGAATCACATTAGAAATTAGAATATACAGATGCACTCAACTCACCAACTCCATCCACAATCTCCAATGGTAAATCCGCATTCAAATTAGGAATATTTTTGGCAAGTTGGATCAATAATGTTGCCAATTTACTCTTTAGATTATTATTATTATCATCACCACCACCAAGGTTATTATTCAGTTCAATGACAGATTTAACATGGTTGATATTGGCAACAACCAACTCTTGTAACAAATTTATCGTTTCCTGTGATTCAAGATTATTCTTCAACTCCAATTTCAAACTCTGATATTTCTCATCCCTTTTGTATCCATTGATATTTCTCATTTCTTCATCTTCTTCATCTTCCTCTTCACTTGTGGATTCATCATATGATAACCCTAACAAATCTGAATATTTCAAATTTACCAACTCAGCAGCATCTTGTATCAAAGTTGCAAATTCCTCAACACTTAATTCATGTCTGACATTAATATCGTTAAATTTAATAGCGACAGCTTTACTAACTTCATCAACAATCATTTGATAACCTTTACTTATCAAGAAATAAGTCACTGACAAAAATTTCTTTTCACCCTCTGTATCATCATCATTATCTGCACCTCCATTGCCCAATCTTAATTCTTCTTCTTCTTCATACAACTTGATACCTTGTGTCTTTGAAGCCAAATCAATAGCTGAGGCAAGGTATGCCTTTCTTGATAACATGTTTAATTGGATATGTATGACCAAGACTAATAATGATTGTGCATATATGATAGCAAGAAATCTAGATATTGTGGTGATTTTCAAATCTGCCCACAATTCCGCCTTTGATTTCTTATTATTATTATTATTATTATTAACATCATTATTGTTCGTTATCAATGACGACGGTGTTGTGGTATCATTACTATTATTATTCAGTGCTACTGTAGAATTTCCAGATACTGAGGGAAAATCTTCACTACCAATGGTAGAGGCCCCACCAATTTTAGTTTCATTGTTGTTCACTAATTGTTTCTCCAATCTTATCATTTGTAATTCTTTAAAAATCTTCTCCACAGGTAAGGCATTTAATATTGGTTCATTTAAGACAGCTACTAAACTGATAAAAGTCATATAACAATCTTTTTGAGTTTGATGAAATCTTCTCTTGATCTGTTCCTTGGTGAAATTCTCTTCTCTTATACGATCTTGAAATTCAATCATTTTCTTTTGTAAATATTTTGTTGATAAATACAATAACGATATCACACCCGTCGTTATCAGTAAACGTCTTCTGTTTCTACGGAAAAAAGATGTCAATCGTGACCACATTTTTGGTAGATGAATTATGAGATTGAAATAATTTGTTCGTTTCCTGTAGGTAGAATATCTATCTATTTGTCTATCAGTCTATCTTATCTATCAATCTTTTATCTACCTATCTTTCCTAATTAATTGATTGATTGATTGATCATCCATCCATCCTCCACTCTCTCAGCGGTGCGGGAGAGCAAAAAAAAAAATAAAGAAAACAAACCCCAATTTGGCGCATTTGAGTATTTCAGACACTACTTTATTACATACCACTTATACATTTATCAAAATGTACATATCAGTTCTTCTTCCTCACTCTTTTAACCTTCTTATCAAGATTACTCTTATTCTTTGATTTCTCTGGTTTAACAACTTTATTCAACTGACCACTTTTAGAAGGTCTAGGCACCAGTTTTTTTTCAGGCTTCTTCTTCTTTTCTTTCTCAATATCATCACCATCATCATCACTATTTGACTCTTTATCATTGAATCTAGTATGTTTACCTTCAAATGAGACACGAGATATAGCTGGTTCCTGGACTCCTGTCACTACTGTGGAATTTCCTTGTAATTGGGATTTCATAAATCTATTAATCATATCTTTCTCCAGTTGATCTTTTTGTAATGCCTTGGTATCTATCACTTCCAACTCTTTCAGTCTATTCATATAAGATTTACATCTATTCAATTCAGTCATGATCTCATGTTTCCCCGTGTCGACTCCCTTTGTCTTCAAATATGCAAATAATAATGATGATAGTATATAAGTATAACCATTTGTCAATTTCAATCTTTGCAAAGTTGGAACTTCAGCCATTCTTTCGTCCAAAGTCTTGCTTAACAATACGTTCAATACAGGTTCTAAATCATCTATTGAATGATCAAGATTCAGTATGAATTGCTTCACATTATCTATATTCTCCATCATTAAAGGTATGTATGTATGTATAATAATGGGTGATGTATATCTATCTATCTATTTATCTGTTTGAAGTATTAAAAAAAAAATTTTTTTATCTTTTCTATTATTTTTTTTTCATATCGATGAATATCTTATTAAGTTATAACTTTATCAACTAGTCAATCGAATTGTTGGATGGTATTTATCATTTTTCAGTCAAAGAAATCAAATTAGAATCTGAGTCCATTTATTTGAGCTTGAATTACAGTTTTTTGGAAAAGAAAATATTCTTATTATTAGAATGATAATTTAACCTAGGTGGGTGGGTGTATGCGTACGGTACAACCTCCCAAACCCCTTGTAATTTGAAATTGGAATAAATCTTTTCCTTTTCTTTATTATTATTCTTATTATTATTGAAGAATATGACCAAGGATTATTTGTTTAAAGGATTATCAGTAGCCGAGTGAACAGACTTGGAATCTACCAGATAAAAGATTGTATAGTCATATATATATATATATATAAGAATGTTCATTGGACATAAATCTCCCTATTGAAACCATAGTCTCTTCACAAATCACTAGATATGCAGATTGATAGGTAGTTAGATAGACATTTGTATACTTTACTAGCTAATCCGTTCCTAATAGACTGATCAACTAGTCATAAAGGACGATGATCATTATCTTTGTTATCGACCAATGGTTATATATATCGAACCAGATCTGTAGAAGTAGATCGATGTATTTCTATCTCATGCACAGACTTGTTCGAATGGATGACTGTTATGTTAAGTTAGGGAAAAACATAGTTTTTCGATTTAATAGTAAAAGAGAAATGATAGAACAATTCCTCACCAATCTAACAAAATCAATATTATATACCATACAACATGATACTACACTACGCATATGATCAATCAATTAATACAACAAGAGATCTTCCCCTGTGTAAAAAGGGGACTGGGCAACAATTAGCCGGCCTGTTTTTACGCTGTTGAGTGCGCAAAGAAGGTGTAAATTTTATTATTCAATCCATCACTTTGAATATATAAATTGATTGTTTGATTGTTAGATAGATACATACATACATATAGTTTTCATATATTTAGTAGATAACTGTTCTAACTATCAACTGGATATACAATAAAAGGTATGTCTCCTATATATTTGAATATTTAATACATGGTAAAGACTGTTTATTGAATGACTAAATCAATGGATGTTTCTTTCTTTTTTTTCTCTCTTCCCAGGGGATAGGATAGTTGATAGATTGATAGATTCAACAATAAGTCTACTTCTTTGTCATAATTATAGTTTGGAATTGAAATCTTTATCTATTTATTTTTACTCCTTTATAATATCTATATTATTATACTAACTGCTTACACTTTTATTGACAGTATCCATTGCATTCAATCATACATAAATATCATTCATCGGTGTGTGTTTATAAGATTTAATACTTTTTATTTTTTTTTTTCGTTTCCATTTTTGCTGTAAAGAATTAAAAGAGGAAGTGAAGGAAAGAAGAAAGGGACCCCAACTGATAATCAAAAAATTAGAGGTAACAAATGAGCCTGACTTCTTCCTCGTCTTCGTCTTCACCTCCACCATCCACTGGGTTGGATAAAGGCTTGGACGTCTCCGAAGAACTCAACTTGCAGAAGTGTAATGAACTCATGCAGCAGATTGAGAATTGTAACGACACCGAACAATTATCCAATTTACAACAAAGATTGTCGACGGATTATAAAGATTTGGTCAAGGAGTTTGCCCATGCTAGAGTGGCAAGAATTGAAGAATTAATATCGATAGTTGATAATGTTTCCAAGACAATAGATCAAAATTACACAAGTTTTGAAAATTCTCTGAATAAAAGCATCCCCACCATTGATGAAGAATATGGTACTGAAGCTGCAACAACAACAACAACAACAAAAGATGAAAAAATACCATTATTCCCACTGGATATCGATGTGCCCGTTTTCAAAGAGGCTTTTACCAAGATTTCTGAACCATTTGTATCGGATATCGAACATATCAAGAATAAATATAGACTTCAAAGTGACCTTTTAGAGAGGAAATCTCAAGATACAAAAGAATTAATTTGGTCACAATTTTATAAAAATAAAAATGATTTAAAAGAGAAAAGGCTTCAACTGTTATATAAAGAGATGAATGAATTGGAATATGAATATAAGGGATTAAGAAGAAATAAAATACGTAGAATAGATGAATTGAATTATAGAAATTCCAAATCATCAAAGAAATTTACCAAGAGAGAAATTCATCGAAAATTGATTCTGAGTTCAAAATCAAATACGAAAAAAATCCATCAAATGTTGGAAGAAATGGAAAGAGATTCCATGATACCAACCGAAAAACAAGAATTCTATAAAGGGTTATCACAGGATGAAATAAATACCGATCTGGATTTAATCAAATATTGGACAAACAAAGATGATGAATCATATAGAATTTCCAAACAGGAAAAAATCAAACAGGCTAGAAAATCAGTGCAATTACAACTGGATCAATCGGCAAAAAAGATCAAAGAATTGGTGATCAAACAAGAAGAAATCTCTAAAAAGGCGAAATACGATTTCATGAAACAACAGGAAGAATTGATCAAATCTCAAATTGATATTCCTCAATTTGCAACACTGCTACCAGGAAGCAATCCATTTGTGCATTATGCCTCAACTGAAAATCATAACAGTAATAATATTGACCCCAATTTTCAACAACATACACCTCCACAAAACTTTCCTCCAATGTTTTACATGCCCCCCTTCATGCAACCGATATTCATGTCTCATATTGGTACTCCTCCTCCTCCTCCTATACCATTCCAACAACAACAATTGCCGTATAATCAAGAATATCCAGTGATAGACCATTTACAACTAAACCAACTGGGGGATTCACTTCCAATACAACCACAACAACAAAATCAGCATGAAGAGGAAGAAGATAAACAATCTGTGATACAAGATAAATCGAACGAGAAACAAAAACCAATGCAGTTGACACCAAATCCCTCACATCCTGAAATCAAAATAGAATCAAATCTGAATCAAAAATTTCCATCACCACAAGTTCAACCGCTGACTCTTGAATCACAACAACAACAACAACAACAACAACAACAACAACAACAACAACAACAACAACAACAACAACAACAACAACAACAACCGCAGAGTGGGACTGTGATAGATTTGCAGCAAATTACATCACTTCCCAATCCTGAAATATCACCTCCATTATCATCCAAATCACAACAATCGTCACTGTCACCACCACAACTGGGGATAAAATTAAAAATCATTCATCAAATACCACAATCTCCAGACAATCATTTGGCAAAAATGGGTAAAAATCCGACATCAAATAGGTCCTTGAATCCCCAGGGAATTAACACTGATAATAATAATACTAGTGATAAAGTGGACATCAAAAAAAGTACAACTTTTACAAATCGTTTCAAGCCATTTAAGATCTCTTCTGTGCCTCCATCTTCTCTGGTGGAGAGAAATGGTACAGAAGATCAACGAAGATTATTCATTGAAAATTATACTCCTCTTAACATCATTAATCGAGAGCAGAAGAAGGAGGAAACCAAATTTATCAATTATGATTTGAAAAAAGAGGAGGAAAAAAAACTGCTCAAGGCGGCAAGTACCAACAATCAGGAAAAGAAGAAATTGGAAGATGATGAAAAACAACAACAACAACAACAACAACAGCTGAAACCTGTCGAACCTAAGACGTTCGCAGAAGAGCAGAAAGAGGCTCATATTGCCAGAATGAAGCCTATGACTGGGGTATTACGGTTGGCCAACCCTAATCCATTGGGTGAAATTACTACAATCAAGGATATTATAGCAATGAAGGACAAAGAGAGGCTGAACAATAATTATAAGAGGTACTATACTAGTAATCAGAATTGAATCAAATGGATATAATATATATATATATCTATATATATTTTTTTTTTATTTTTTCATTTTATTTTAATTTTTTGGCTTCTATCGATATCTATTATATTGCATATCTTTCATAAGATGAAAATGTCAATTTATATGCTCCTTTTGATAATTGAAATTGTTATTACATGGACCAGTATTTGTCTTGTCAGTCTTTCATTATATATTAATTAGATATATTTCCCCTTTTCAGCTTTTCACTAACTTGCGTCTACTGTCTGTCTTTCCCGAATCAAGCAGTTTTTTCTTTTACAGAAAACAGAAAAAAAAAATTGATTGCGAAGAGAAGAGAAGAGGCAAATATACATTTCAAAGAACTGATCTGTGAATTAAACAATATACTATTCATAGATATATATTCTACTGTTGATTGTGGTACAAGAGCAACCAATATACTTCTCCGCTTACCATATCTCTATATATGGGACTATCAGCATACAATTCCTCACAATTTTGCCAAAGCTACTACTACTACTACTACTACTGTAGCTTAAATATCACCGAGTGGCAAGTCCAAAGATAAAAATTACAATTCTCATTTGAGAACAACAAATATATTGATACTTCTCAATTGGAGAAAAAAATGAGTTCAGAAGATGTGGCAACTTTTCTACAAATCACCGGGGTTAATGATGAAAAAACTGCATCCCAATTCTTGGAGATGAGTGGAGGGAATCTTGAAAGTGCTATATCTCTATATTTTGAACATGGATCCAGTATCATGAATGGCAATAGTGCAATTAACAATGGTAGTAATAGCAGCAGCAACAACAACAACAATGTTACTTCAAATGATCAAGATGAAGAAATCGCCAATAGATTACAAAATGAGGCATATCAAGAGTCAGACCAAATTAGAGCCCCAATTCAATCATCAGTACAACGGTTGGTTGATGATCATGTCCCATCTTTTTATGGCGATGGTGCAACAAATGGTGCTTCTCAAATTCCAGCAAGATTGTTCACTGGAGGTGGACTTAATAGTATTTTCAATCAGACATTTGGATTTGAATCAAACAATGGACAATCACAATTCACCAGACTGCCTGGTGGAATTCAAATGATGGATGAAGATGATGAAGATGAGGAGAGCGCTGATTATAACGTACAAGACGACGATGATGAAGATGATTATGATTCTAACAATTACACATCAGATGAGGAGTTGGTGCAAGAGACAGACAGTGAGGGAGATGTAACATATACACGGCGCAGAATAATGAGAAGAAGAAGACCCCCAACTAGACAAAGACAACAACCGATCCAAACACCACATCAGAGAAGGTTAGCCCAGTTGTTCAGACCTCCATGGGATATCATGTCCAAATATGATTTAAACATGGCAAAAAATGTCGGACGTGAAACTAAGAAATGGATAATTGTTAACGTACAAGATAATGCTGATTTCCGTTGTCAGCAGTTAAATAGAGATCTTTGGTCAAATAAAGACGTTAAGGAAGTGGTGAGGGAAAATTTCATTTTTTTACAATATCCAAAGGATTCAGTTGTTGGATCCGAATACATTGCATATTACCCATTTACCGAATACCCTCATATTGCCATATTGGATCCTAAAACTGGTGAACGAGTTAAAATGTGGAGTGAGGTACCGGACCCAAAAAAATTCATTGAACAAATTGTTGATTTCTTGAGCCGGTTTTCTCTTGATCCAGGTCACGTGAATCCGATAGTTCAACACAAGGCCAAAATCGACCCTGATTCTTTGACAGAGGAGCAACAGATGGAGTTGGCGATTAAGAAATCATTGGGTACTCATGTTGATGAAGAGGAAGGTGTTGTTGAGGATGCCGGTAATGATGATGAGAACCCAATAGTTTTGGATTCCGATGATGAGTATAGTGAGTTTGAAGAACTCAGTGGTGATGATGAACATAATAACAATAATACAAATGATCTGGACGATTGTGACAGTGATGTGATGGTGATGAGCGAAACTGAGCCTCTGCTGAAGAGTAACACTCCTGTTACTGCTAAAGAAGAGAATCTCGATGAGTTGACAGATGAAGAAGTGTTTGCCACGATATTACCAACACTGCATCTTGAACCGGAAAATGATCCTACGATCTCGACGAGGATCCAAATACGATCCGGGGATGGGTCGAGGGTGGTTCGTCGGTTTAAGAAATCTGATCCTGTGAAAGTGATTTATGAATACATCAAGAATGATTTTGAATCGGTACAAGGTGGGAAATTGTTTAATTTGACTAGTCAACGTACTAACTTAATTAGAAAGATTAAGGAATCCATCGAAGACGCTGGGTTGAATAATGCTGCTATATTGTTAGAAGTTGAAGATGACTAAGAAATCTGGGATGAAGAAGAGTTTATATAATATATAAAATATATATTAGTCATCTTGTTGTAAGATATGAGTAGAGAGTTTATTTTTTTATAACGATGAACAGGATAAATGTATAATCATGTCATTGGAATCAAATAAAAACACAAATAGATTTCTATATTAATACTTTTGACTATGTTTTTCTATATACATTATTGCCATTTTTCTATATATACCCATAATTCGTTCAAAGTAGTAAACTTTTATTCTTGTCAATTTCCTTTTTGGGTAGTATTTTCTCCTTGATATACTCTTGAAGGCAATATTTACCACCCACAGAGTACCCAAATATCAAATCTGTAGCTACAGATCTAGTCATTTTCTCCAATTTTTGGTTCAAGATTTTGTCAAATTCGACAGGATTAATTTTGGAACCTTCAATACTGATCATTATTTTCCCATGGAGAAATTTCAATTGTTTTGGTGTGATCAACGCGGTTAGTGAGGAACGAACAGTTGTGCATTTCTCTTGATAATATTTTTCACCTACTTCTAACACTTCATCCAATTTCAAAGATTTTTTCAATACAACAGCTGGGATGCTGAATCTTCTCCCACCGGAGAAATATTGTTTCAATTCATATTGTTTCGATTTGTTCAAATCAAGTCTCAAATAATTGGAAAAATTCAACGAAATCAGCCATGATTTACGACCAACACGTATCCAGGGGAGTTTATTTTTTCTCAAAATAATATGATCTGGATCCTTTTTTGTTTTCAAATCTGACATATACTCATGAATACTGTCATAAGTGGTGTATTGGACTGCGTTGATCGACTCATCAACACGTAATCCGGTACCTGAATCATTTGTTACAAGTCTCTCGCCAAAACCAAGAGCCACTCCTTTTCTATTTTTACCCGATAACGTTGGCATTAATTCAATACCGGTATCCTGCATATCGACAAAATCAACAATATGACATTTCTGTTTATTCGAATGAAGTCTCAATCCACGACCAATCATTTGGATCAACAAGGGACGAGATTTGGTTGGTCTTACGATAAATACGGAATCGATATTTGGTATATCTGTTCCCTCGGTAAAAACTCCACAATTCATCAAGACATCAATCTCTCCTTTTTTGAACTCATTGACCAATTTCAGTCGAACATCTTTCTTCGTAGCACCGGTCACGTATTGACAATTGATATTGTTCAATCTGAATAGATCCGAAAGTTGTTTTAAATGATCCACATTAACACAGAAAAATAACGCCGACTTGATGGAAAATTCCTGTTTGTATTTCAAATAAGTTTGCAATACTAATTGGTTCACCTGTGGGGTATTGACATATCTGCTCAAACATGCAAGATCATAATCACCACCATTAGTCACAGGAACATCTTGCAATCCAAGACTAGCATAAACCGGTGTTATAGTGACATCAACTAACCAATTCTCATTGATCATATCTATCAAGTCCTTGTTATAAACCACTTGTTCAAATACTTTACCCAATGGTATCTTGTCATGTCTCTTCAATGTGGCAGAAAACCCAATGATAGGTAAATTCCCACCCAGGCTTTCATCTTTATCCTTACATGGTAAAGCATTGAAGTACTTGAAAATCGAGATATAACTAGGAGACACTGCATGATGACATTCATCAACTATGATTGCCTTATAATCTTGAGGAAGATAATTCTGCAAACGCATTCCTTTCAAACTGTTTAAAGTCTGTACACTTGCCACTGTGATATCTGCAGTATGAGAAGCTTTAAAATCAGCCATATCCAACTCTACTGAATAATTGGGTAAAAATCTTTGGATAGTTGACATCAGCTGTTCGGCCAACTCTTTTCTATGAACAAGAACCAAGACTTTCTCACCACCAGTTTCTAAATTTGCTGGGATTTGGGGTATCAAATTGGTGAATATAACAGTTTTACCACCACCAGTGGCTAAACTGACTGCGATTCTAGATAAACCATGTTTTAAAGCTCGAAGACAAGAATCTATACAATCTTGTTGATACGGTCGTAAATGATGTTGGGGCTCATTTCTGGGCACCGAAGTACTGGAAGATCTGGCGAAACGTGCAGATATGATAATCCCTCGTATGAAAGATTTCATAAATAACCAAGATTGTTGTGAAAATAGAAATTATATCGCTAAGTAGCTAGCTTTATACAATTTCTACCTCATCTCTCTCTATTTTTTTAAACTTTTTTAATGTGTTTACTCCATTTTTTTTCGTGATTGAAAACACCAAAAAAAGACACAAAATTAAAATGCATACATCTTTTTTAGCGTATTTTGTGATCTCTAATCACAATAAAGGACTTCATTCATGAGATTCTTCTACTTATCAATATTATTAGTTTGCCTAAATTGTGGGTCGGTGTTTCTGGACCATACCAATAACTGGGCAGTTTTGGTATCCACATCAAGATTCTGGTTCAACTATCGTCATATGGCAAATGTGTTGAGTTTTTATAGAAGTGTTAAGAAATTAGGAATTCCAGATTCTCAAGTGATATTGATGTTGGCAGACGATATCGCTTGTAATCCTCGTAACTCTTTCAGTGGATCGATATTCAATAATCAAGATCGTGCCATTGATTTGTATGGGGAAAATATAGAAGTGGATTATAGAGGTTATGAAGTTACTGTTGAAAATTTCATAAGGTTGTTGACCGACAGATGGGACGAAGATCAACCAAGATCTAAGAGATTGATGACAGATGAGAATTCCAATATATTTATCTATATGACAGGTCATGGTGGAGATGAGTTTTTGAAGTTCCAAGATGCGGAGGAGATTAGTGCATATGATTTGGCAAACGCCTTTGGACAAATGCATGAGGCTAAACGCTATAATGAGATTTTTTTCATGATTGATACATGTCAGGCCAATACGATGTATTCAAAGATTTACTCACCTAATATTTTATGTGTTGGTTCTTCAGAGTTAGATGAATCTTCTTATTCACATCATTCTGATGTCGAAGTTGGTGTTGCCGTTATTGATAGATTTACATATTATAATTTGGAATTCTTGGAAGGTATTGATAAGAATTCTAACGCCACAGTGCAAGATTTGATCAACAGTTATACTTTTGAAAAAATCCATTCCCATGCTGGTATCAAGAAAGATCTCTTTGAAAGAGATTTGAAAGATGTGTTGATAACAGATTTTCTTGGGAATGTGCAGAAAGTTGTTATAGGAGATGAGATTGAAAATGATAATGATATCTTGTACATTGCCAACCATGATGAATCTGGGCTGTATATGCAGACACCAACGACGCAGCAACAGCAACAGCAAAAACCAGAATTACGTGCCCCAATGAACGTGATCAAATCTTCATCATCTTCGATATCAAATTCTAGTGCTAACAGTGATAGCAGTATAGGGATTAAGCCATTCAGTGCATATGGAATCTCTTTATCTGTACTCTCATTAATGGGATTAGGATTGATATCTCGTATGTAGTTTTATTATAACCTTTTTATTTTGATTACCTAATTGGGTATTTTTACGTATAAGAGAAACGACCACAAAAAAAACCCCAAAAAAAAGAAAAAAGAAAAAAGTTCTAATAAATTCTGAGACCAAAAGGAAAGAAATAAAGAAACATCCATCCATCTCCTGAATACAGATCAAAAGGAACAAACAACAAATAACACAAAAAGAGATTGATTCACCGTCACCACCAACATATATCCACACATATATACCTATTACAAGGCAGGGAGATACACGGAGTAAGATAGAATTACCAACTTCCACAGAAGACTTAATCTCTTTTCGCTCCTGTTTAAAGAAGAGCTAAAGATAGCTAGCTAGCTGGTATTTTACATCATTTTTTACCGAGTATCTGGATCGGTAGATTACCGTTCAGTATCATAACAAGCAAAAAAAGAAATAAGCAGCTCTTTTCAATTCTTGTTTAAACCGGTGCTATCGTCTATTTCAACGACATTTTATATCAAATTTCTTCATCCCTTCACATCTTTTCTGTTGTTGTTGCTACCATATCTATCTGTTGCATCTTAGATCTTGCTCAACTCAAACAAACAATTCAGCTATTATTATCTTGAGTGGAATAATATCAAATCAAGTATAATTACCACCTTCTAAGTATTAATCAATTAATATTTGAAGTTCTAGTGGTTGAGAGATATTAAATCTATCAAGATCAATTTAGGTACTGTTTTTGTGTACTTTAATTTCTTTTTTTTCAATCCTTTTTTTTTGTTTTTAGGTTTTGGTGTTGTTCATATTTCGATTCTCATTTTGAACTTTATGGATATTATCTCAGTGGTTATTTAAACTGGTGTCATTAGATCATTTGATTTCAATTGTCCATTTACTCTTTTTTTCATTTTTTGGGCATCTCACAAAGTTGTGTTTTTGGATTTTTGTTTTTTCTTCTTCTTCACTTTGTTCAGTTTTATTAGTTTGCATTGGCTAGGGTTTAAGTGTTGTGTGTTTTATCAGTGTTTATTTTTTTAAGAATCAAAATATTGCAGTTAAGTTGTCATCATTCCAAATAAAAGGGACATTTTGAAGATCAATAATTATAATAATATATAATTAATACCAAAGGGTGATATATTATTTTTGTTGGATTTTGTTTTTCTTTGTTTTATCTATCTATCTTTGAATTATGTCAATAGATTTTGATAATTACAAAGCTGGGGGTTTATTGAAAGATCGATATTTAAAAATTGAGGATATTAGTGAAGGTGCTTATGGTATCGTTTCATTGGCTGAAGATACATTTAACGATAAAAAACTTGTTGCTGTTAAATATATCACTCAATTTACCGGAGAAGATGACAAAAATAGTGATGGGAAGGGTGTTACCCCATTGAAGGCCAACGAATTAGATGTTTCCAAATCAGGAAGTGTTAAAGAAAAGGAAACACGTTTGCCAGAGAAAGTACTCGATAGAACTACTGTTTTGGCAGAGGCTAAACAGGAAATTGATATCTTGACCAAACTTGGATCCCACCCTCACATTAGTGAATTATATGATTCATTTGATTCTTATTTGATTTTGGAATTTTGTTCCAGAGGTGATTTGTACGAAATCATAAGAAGTAATTGTGGACCAACTTCCACTAAAGATATTGTCGATGTCATGAATCAATTGATTGATGCTGTTGGTTATGCTCACAGTTTAGGTATTTATCATAGAGATATCAAACCTGAAAACATTTTAATCACCGAGGACTGGTCTGTTAAACTTACCGATTGGGGGTTGGCCACAGATAAAAACGATTGCACCGATTTTGATGTTGGTAGTGAAAGATATATGGCTCCAGAATTATTTGATCGTAAAAATATTGAGTCATATGAAGCTTCCAAATGTGATATCTGGTCTTTAGGTATTTGTCTTTTAAATTTAGTATTTGGGAAAAATCCATTCACCGTGGCAAATCAATCTGATAAATTATTTGTTCATTTTGCGGCAAATAGAGAAACTTTATTTGATATTTTCCCCACAATGAGTTATGAATTGTTTGGAGTGTTGAGATATTCTTTAACTATTGATCCAGATAACAGAAATTTAGAAAATATGAGACAAGAATTGTCTAAAGTGAGACATATGACATTGGACTATGATTTAGAATCCTTCGCTTCGGAGACGGAAGCTATTCCAACTCAAGAGACTGAGGAGAGATCAAAATCGAACCCCGTTGGTACAAATTCTCCAGAGAGGAAATTTGTTGTACGTAGAGATCGTAAACCATTGGCCATTCCTTCAAAGAAGTACACGTATGGGGAAAATAATAATCACAAGAACAATAATAATAGTTATTATCATAATAATAATAATTATAACAACAATAACAACAACAGCAATAGTTACCAAAATAACAATAATCACAACAGTTTCAGTTACAATAGACAAGATTTTTTCACTCCAAGATCAGTTTTCAACAAATATATGGATAAGATTGATCGGAATCATAATGAACTGAAAGATTTGGATAATAATATCCAAAGAAATACTCGAACCACTTATTATAAAAAAAGAATTCCCAACAAGAGAGGATGGAGAAAGAGTAATAAAAAACCAACTCCAAGGAACATTGGTAATAACGATGGATTTTTTTTGAAGCCAATGTCGATAAAGAAGACTTCACCACCACCACAACCACAATATTCCTCATCTCAACTGATCAGTCGCAAGAGATACTCTAACACTTCTTATTCAAGTAGTGTTGGCAAATATGTTCCTCCAAGTTTGAGGTCACCTAATCTTGAACCACAACTGAAAAAAGTGGAGGATACCATTGACAGTAGTGTTTTCTTTGATGATGATGACGATGACGATTTATTCATGTTGGAAGAATATCAGAACTCTCCTAAAAATGGAGATGTTGGTAGAAATAATAATGTTTTAAGTTTCAACTATCCTGATTCTTCTAAATCAATTGGAAACAAATCTTCAAGCAAAAAATTACAACAAGTTACCAATACAATTCCATCCTCGGTGGAAGAAGTTTTATTACCGGTTCCAATGACTTCATCAATTTCCGCCCATGCAGGTCAATCTGCAGCAGAAGTTACTCATGGTGAAAAGTATGTACCACCTCATCATCGTCGAAATTCACATTCTGCTGTAATGAATCAAAAACGGAAATTTGTGTCAAGGGCTGGTGGCGTTGTTAATAATAATAATAGGCAATCCTTAATATCAAATAATTCCGATTTGGAATCATCATCGGTTCCTGTATCTTCATGGTCATTGAAAAATGAAAAGTTGAACAAAATCAATTATAGATTTGATAAAAACTATAATCAAAATGGATTTAACGTGAATGATATGTATCATACATTTGCCAAATTGGATTTGAGTAATAGTGGTGATAATGGTGCTGGTGATAGTAATGATAATAATACCAAGACTTCATCCAACACTCCTTTTTTTTCATCTGATGATGAAGAGAATGAGTCGGATTATAATAATAATAATAACTCTTTGGGGAACAGACACTTCAAATTTGCAACAAGGGCAATTCCATCATACACAGGCTGATGATGGCAGAATTTATAATTATTATTATCGTACTTGATTATTATTATTATTTTTTATTTTTTTTATTTTATTATCCAGTTATTTCCAGTGAGGATGCTTGGTTCATTCAATAGTTTGTTTGTTTGTTGATTATTCAATGATTGATTGAATGAACGAATGAATCAAATGTCTGTTACTTTATGTCTTTTATGCCCCCCTTTCTCTTCGTTATTGTTTTTGCAACATGGTACTCCCTCCCCCCCCAAAAAAAACGAATTTCCAAAATGATAATGAAAATGGAAAAACCCCAAAAAACAAAAAACCGAAAAAAAACTCTTCAATTCTATTTACTCAAAAAATTTCTTTATCTCCACCACAATGAGCCTGAAAGCTAGTTCTTTAGTTGTTAGTCAAGTGGTTATCTAGCCAGCTTGTTGTGTTTCTGCTTTCCAATATGAACAAAGAATCATCATTTTAACACATCACATCATCGCTGTATTTTTTGTTCTTTTTTCTTTTCATCTTTCTCTTTTGGCATTTCATTTCTTTACAGTTTTCTTTTCTTTTTTTTTTTTTTTTTTTTTTTTTTTTTTTTTTTTTTCCTTAGAAATTCAAAGTTTGATTGTTTTTACTGATTTACAATTGTATTACCCCGAAGTTGATCTAATGATGATAAAAATCTATTGGTATTACCTATATATATACCCTTTGGGCTAATCCACTTATTCACTTACAAATAAAGCACCGGGTTGTTTATGATGTCTCGCACTTTCTCTATCCCTTTTCAATTTCAGTAAATAATCTTTCAGTGATTTCATCAGTTTGTTATTTCCCTTTCTCTTCAACATGTTTTTCTTTGAAAATTTTCCCTCATAATGTTGTTGTTGTTGTTGTTGTTGTTGCAGTGCCAGCACTTTTTTCGTATATTGTTTTTTGAAATTGAAAACATTGTCAAGTTTAAATCCGGCTGATTTTGGAGGCATTCCAGCTTCAAACGATGGTAATAATCCGGATGAATATTGCAGTTTTTGTTGTTGCTGTTGTTGTTGTGTTTGTTCAACATAGATTGAGTTTTTATAACTTTCAAAATTCAATATCATAGGAGATGTGGTCATTAAATAACGTGGTGTTGTTACCACAGGATAGAACGGGGCGTATGAGGCATATTGATTGTATGGGTCCATTTGTGATAAGACAGATTGTTGAGGATAAAAATATTCTGATTCGAAATAATCATCAGGATATATTGGAAAATACAGTGGTTGTTGTTGTTGTTGTGATTGTTGTTGTGGCAAGAACATTTTTTGCTGTTGTAAGAGTCGATTGATTGAGGCAGATTTGAGAACTTTGTTTGTTTGGTCCATCAACAGTATTGGTTGATTTAAAACCTCATCGACATTGAGAAAAACTGATGGATCTATATAATCTTGTTGTACTGTGTAAGCATCAGCCAGTAAAAAATAATCAAGTGGGAAATCATCCAGTAAATCATTCACTTCGTCAAAATCTAAGTGATCATCTCCTGGCTCTTCTTCATGTTTATAAAGAGTTTCAAAATCTGCTTCTAAATCTTCTTCTATCTTGATTTCAATTGCGGAATTATCCTCTTCGATTTTATCCATATTATTAATGGAATCACCTTCCACATCCTTATTTATATTATAGGAATCAGTCTCATGATCTTCGTTATGTGTGTTAAAAGGATCAAATTCAATATCCTTATCCACAATGGAATCAATGGTATTATCTTTATGTATATCAACAACGGAAGCATCTTCATTATCTTTTCCAATATTAACTATAGAACCAACTTGTTTGACTTTACATATATTAAAAATTGAATCAGCCTCCTCAAATTTTTTAGTTTTCAAGGAAAAGCTTTCCTCATTAACTTTACCTAAATTAACAATTGCATCAATCTTTTCATCTTCTTTAATTTTATTGACAGAATTACTTTTCTCATAATCCTCATCTATTGCAGTACAAGACTGGAATTTTTCACTATTGATCTCATCAGTTACAATTAAATTTGAAGGAATAGTATTCTCATCAGTGACAAATAAATTTGAAGAAGAATTTTCAAAATTGGGAGTCATTGCCAATTGAGTTTCATGGTTCATGTGATATTTAACATCCACCCGAAGTTCTGGCTCATCAATATCAGGAGTCGTTAGTGGGTCTGTATTATCCAATGGCATACCAAACGCCAAGCCACGTGCCTTCCATTCAAGATGATCTTCAAGTTGTCCCATCATTGGTATCTTTGACCGGTATTTGAATGATAATGAAGGTTCACGAAACAGCTTAGTAGTGGTATTGCTTTTACCTTCGACTTCTTTTTTCAAATCTCTTTCCAAGGCATCACAGAACAACTTATCATGTGGTACACTAAACCAAAAGAACACTTTTTGCTTCTTTTGTGTTTTCAAACAATGATTCTTTAATAAAAAATTCAAGAATGGCGATCTTGGATTTTCCAATACGGCATTACTCCCACATTTTAAAACTCTTAAATCACTGAATATTCCTTCTTCGAATTTTTTTTGATCGACAATGACTCTCCCAAAATTTTTAAACTTGTATGTAATTCCACGGACTATATCTGTTCCAGTGATGTAATAAATATTTTTCCAATAAATACAGCTGATAAAACCTTCTTTATTGTTCAAATAATATCTTCTAATGACTTGATTTTCTTGCCAGTTAGCAGGAGCTGTTTCTAAAAAAAATTTCAAATCATCAATCAGTCTTAATGACTCTTCTATGTTTACTGGATCTTGAGTATCCGAGAAATCTGGGTCTCCCTCTTTGGTCTTCATGAATAGAATATATAAAAAAAAACGAGTGACAAAAGTTTTTCTTTATGAATATCTAAGTAATAATAATTGGCAATCTTTTGTTGATATGATGGTGAATGTTTTACGATGGTATTATCCAGACTCAATGAGACAAATTATCAGCCTAAAAATGTAATTATTCAAATTTGTACAAGAATGAGTAGTGATTTATCTTTTCAGAAGTAATCAACTTTAGCTTGGGGAAAATGAGTGTGTGTAGTTTAGTAGTATTGTGCGGCACTGACTTAATTTGGGGGAAAAATAAGTTGAGACAGGGAAGACGTGTAACAACAACAAGTTCAAGTATGAAGTTCAAATTTGGAACCCGTTGCAATTAAAACTTTCAAAAGATGAGAGAGTTGTTTTATATCTAAACTTTGTGGAAAATTTGAATCTAATAAAATGGTTTTAATGATAGTACTTTTACTTTGATAAAAATGTGTTTCAAAATGATTTACAGTTTTTGGATAAAAAAAAAGATTTTGGGGCTACAAAAGTTTTGAAACGATCAAAAGATAAATAAAGCAGCAGCAGTTGGGCTTGTATATTATTCCACGGTATTATATCGGTATATGTGTTCTAGATCTATGGACATGTATGTAATTAAAAACTTGAAACAATCTTAAAGATATGAGACATGACTTTATTTCCAAGCTTTTCCCAATTAGCAGTATAGATGTTTATTCATCCACCCCCAAGTTGATAATACATTTTAGAAGGTTTATTATTTTGAAACACAAAAATATTATCCTTCAAACTAAATAATGATTGGTTCATATTTTTTTTTATCAATATCCAGCTCTATCTATAAAATCGAAAGTTTAATAACATCTAGTCATTCACTTACGGTAAGACCAATAATCCAAAAGTATGTCAATATTTTTACACAGCCCCTGTTAAGCTTCCTCTTTGGGTCAAACAGACTTGTCCGAAGAAAAACGGGAAAATGAAAGACAAAAAGTAAAAATATAAAGACTAAATAAAGTAAAGAGATAATAAAGTAAAGAGGTAAAGAAAGATGTATGAGATACCGAGACCTATCAAACAATTATTTGATACTTTCCCCTTAAAAGAGTATGAATCTCAACTGGAAATCCCTATCTGTTATGACAATAGGTACTCCTTAATCACCAAGACCGAGAACAAGGACATCAAGACCACAACTTTCCAATTGGGAGTTTACAACGTTGCCAGTTATTCAAGAGATGATAATATAATGGTGCCCACTGATCCGATCTGTTTATCATGTCAATTAATCATCAATTTGAGAAATGAATTGAAGTTTCCTCGAAATAATGTTGAGAAGGAGTTAAATAAATTCACGGAGTCGGGTAATTTTATCTCTGTAATTTCATATCATGCTTCATATGATAATCAACTTCCAATATTCATAGAACAACAATTATCCAACAAAAGAATCGTCAACTCAACAACTTTGAGTAATGAGTTGCAAATGTCTAGAACCAGACCGAAACAAATGATGAAGTGTCTTGCTGTGGATACTGTTTTGTACGATTTATGGTTGATCACAGTTTTATATGAATTAGAACCAGAGGTTCAATCTCAAATTTATTTGAGTGAGAATACTACCGGATTGGTTAACAGGTTAGTATTGAAGTCAACTTTAGCTTCATTACTTCTGAGATACGGTTTCAACAACAGAAATAAGAGCATTTGTGAGTCTTTTGAATCCGATTACAACTATATTTGGAAATCACAACAATCTCAAAGAGTTGAAAAGGAGAAAAAATTGATCATTTACAAGAGTAAAGAACTTTTATCATTATTTGAATCTGCTCTTGAGAATGAACCATTTTTAGATAATAGTAAACTGCATCCAGGAATCTTGGATTGTAAATTGGCTGCTGTGGTGTATTGTGTTGAAAAATATGCTCCAAATACAAAGTTTGGTAAGTTGTTACAATCACATCCAAAGTTGATTGAGCATGCATTCAAAGTGATGGAACAAAGTTTGTAGATATGAAACTATATATATATATATATCTATCTATAAATCATTACAAATTCCACTTCAGTTGTGAAAATTAGTCATATGTTTATCGCTATCTTTTCTCTCATAAGCATTATTTGTCGAATTCCCATTAGAATAATGCATTTTATGCTTAAACTTTTGATTACATTTTTTTAGAGTATACAACATACTTATCCCATTGAAGGGGAAATCCCGCTTAGCTCCATCTCTTTTGCTGCAATGACCCATTTCTCAAATATTTTTTAGATACGATTATTATAAGTTAAATTGGAGACTATGATTAACAGGAGAAATTCTCTGGTATCTCTAGATTGTAAGGAGTCAGTTTTTTCAGCTTTTTTCAACATCATCAATGGCTGAGCATTGGGAACATATCTAATTTTTGCGTTTGAATTCTTCAAATGACACCCTGAACAGCCTTGTGATCCATTTTCATTAAATATTGGTGGGATTTTTAGGAAAAATCATCCACGTATTTCCCATCTAGCTAAATCATATATCACATTGACCAACGTCATAAAATAAACATTCCATCCATCTATATATATATATATATTTATCTGTGTGTACCCCCATATACGATGCGCCTCTCCTCTCCTTATTCCAACAACTCTACACGCACAACAAGATTTTTTTTTTTTTTTTTGTTGTGCACAAATCCATCAAAATTCATTTTTTTTTTTTTTAATCATCAGAAATAGTGCTAATTGGTTATTAATCAGGTAACAAGTAATAAGTAATCACGATATCATCCCCATCCATCTGAACATCTCCAAGTTATTGGAGTTATTGAACACGAGTGAGATGACGATGAGTGTTACAGAGGCAGAGTATCATCTGGACGAGTTGGGCAAATACATCAAGAATCCCGATGCTACCGACCCAAATAGCAAGAGGGTTTTCAAAATTAAGAGAAATACCAATGGTCATACACAACAACAAAAGCTTAGACGCCATATAAGTGAACGAAGATGGACTTTTTACAATTGGTATAGGCATCTTCATTGGAGAAACATAACTCTTACCTTGATCGTACCCTTGATCGGTATCATTCTGGTTTCTTTCTTCTATAATAGTATTCCCTTGTTGAAGCAAACTTTGCGGTTTGCCCTTCTTAACTATTTGGTTACATGTCTATCCATCAATATTGGTTATCATCGATACTATTCCCATAGGTCATTTGTATCCAACTCGAAAATTTTGAATTTTTTAATGTTGGTAAACGGTGCCGGTGGTGGTATTGGAAATGCCAAATGGTGGTCATCTGCACATAGAGCTCATCATAGATATTGTGATAGTGATAGAGATCCACATAGTTATAGAAAAGGATTTGCATATTCTCATTTAGGTTGGATGATTTTGAGACATCATCCAAAAGTGCAGAATCTGATTAAAGAAAGTGAATATGATGATTTGGCAGATGATGTGTTGTTGAATTGGCAATATGAAAATTATTTTAAAATGTTTTTAAGTTGTGGTTTAATAGTTCCAGCCTTGATCTGTGGTTGGTTTTGGGATGATTTATTAGGTGGATTTATCTATGCCGGGATTTTTAAGACTGTGCTGGTACAACATACTTTTTTCACCATCAATTCTCTTTGTCATTCAAAATATTCATGTGGATCACAACCATTTGATGATAGAAGAACACCAAGAAATAATTTCTTCTTGGATTTGATAACTTTTGGTGAAGGTCATCATAATTTCCATCATGAATTCCCTTCTGATTATAGAACAGGAGTTCATTGGTATAATTTTGATCCAAGTAAATGGATCATTTTTGCCATGTATTGCATGGGATTGGTATCAGATTTGAAAAGAACTCCAGTCAATGCAATTAAACAACTCCGGATACAACATCAACAAACTTTGATCGATAGGAAAAGAGCTCAGTTGAATTGGGGAATCTCTTTGGCAAACTTGCCTAAGATCACACCAATGGAATTTCAAAAATTGGTTAAATCTAATCCTAAAAAGGCTTTGGTTGTCGTTTCCGGTATCGTACATGATGTATCTCTGTTTGTCAATGATCATCCAGGTGGTGTCGCATTGATCAAGACATCAATAGGTAAAGATGCCACCTCGGCCTTTAACGGAGCCGTGTACAGTCATAGTAACGCTGCTCGTAATTTATTGGCCACAATGAGAATTGCTGTCATTAAGGGAATAAGTAGTGAGCAATTGGTTTGGAAACAACAACAAATCGAAAATAAAGATGTTCCATTGAAACAGGATAGTGAGGGACAAAAAATCGTGAGAAGTGGGGAACAAGTGACAAACGTTAAACTGCCCTCAACGACTGCTGGTGCTGCATGAATAAAAATGCATCCTTTAACTTTTTTTTTTTTCTTTATTATTACTTATTGGGCCACAGCTTTGCTTTTCTTCTTCATGGTTTCATTTATCATTTATCAAAATCATCATTATTAATATTTATTTTAAGTTTATATCAGTTAGTCAGTTCAGCTATCATTTTAGTCTTTTGATATTGGGAAGTCGGTGTTACGTGTGTTTTTTTTTCCTTTTCTCTTTTTTATACGTTTTTACTTGTTCGAAGTTGTTGTGAAATTACTAGTAATATGGGTTAAATAAACTGGAGTTTTATTTCATGGATATTTGTAAAAGAAATTGATAGATATATATTCGTCTGTGCATTTATGTCAGCAAGTCTGGTCGTGTGAGCAAGAAATTTTATAACATTCAACGGCGCTTGGATATTATTTGTTTACATAATACTAACCCCCATTAGCTTAACGTGTGAATTATATAAGAAAGCTGAGAATATTCCCGTTTGACCATCTTTTCCAATAAAAGAGGTATTTGAACATTTGCAAATAATATTTGATTAGGTAAAAACAAATCAAAATTTCTAATGTAAATATATTTTTTATATAATTCTAAAAATCGTTTTCAATAACTGAAACCCGTTCGGAAAACTGAATGTTCAGCCATTGTTCTATTGAGTAAAACTGTTTATATAAATATATAGGAGCTTGAAATTTTATTTTATCATCTTTATCAATAGATATCTCCAAATTTTTCTCTTTTTTGCAAGATAATAATAATATAGACTAATTTAATTATCTAAACACCAAAGCAAGTGAGATCCAAGAGGGAAAATATATACATAATTGGATCTTGCATATTTTGAAATTTAATCAGCAAATAAATATACTCGCTCCAACTTCTCTAAATAACACAATTAGCTAAAACTATTGGTTCTTTCAACTAAGTAAATATAGTAGCATATATTCTTTTTGCTCTATTTCTTCAATATCACATTATCGATTAATCTTGCTACACCACCATCTGCTTTAGGAACAGCGATAGCAATACTCAAGATGGCACCAACTTTGTCGTCAATCTCAGTGAGCTCCACCAAGTTGATTGGCTCGTTGATTTTGATGTATTCAATCTCAAAGTCGGTATAAGGTTTCAAATTTTCTGTAACTTTATCAATTAAATCCGAAACCTTATTGGTAGATCCTGACTGATACAACAATTCAGCCTCATGCAACGATTTGTATATGATAGCGGAGTCAGATTTTGTCCCCTGTGACAAATACAGATTTCTAGAGCTCAACAGTAAACCTGAATCATCTCTCACTGTTGGTAGAACAACAATTTCCACCGGTAAAAGTAAATCTTGAACCATTCTCCTAACAACAACTGTTTGTTGAATATCCTTTGCACCGAAATAAGCTCTTGTTGGAACGATAACGTTAAACAATTTTGTCACCACTGTGGCAACACCTCTGAAAAATTGTGGTCTCTTAACCCCTTCAAGTTGTTCACTTAATCCCAATACTGATACAAATGCACCTCTCTGTCGACTTTGTTCCAATGGTATACCATTAGGATACATCTCTTCCACACTTGGAAGAAATACAGCAGTAACTTTCTTCCCATCAACTTGCAACATTTCAAGTTTTGCCAAATCTTCATCCAAAGTCCGCGGATATGAGCTCAAATCCTCTGATGGAGCAAATTGAGATGGGTTGACAAAGATTGATACTACAGTGACATCGTTATCATGTAATGATTGTTGAACCAATGAACAATGACCAGCATGTAATGCCCCCATCGTTGGTATCATGCCCACGGAAAATCCCTTTATATAGCAGTGCAATCTGAATTGTCTGGCCTCTTCGACAGTGGTTAAGAGCTTGGTACCCGCAAGTGTTGTCATTGTCAGATATCTAGATAATTTGATAATATATATATTACCATTTTTGATGTCCTAAAATTGTGTTTTCTTCTCTTTTTTTTTTTTTTTTACAAACGAAGCATTTTTCAAAAAAAACTATTTATTCATCATCATCGGCTAATTCAGAGTAGGGAATTGATAAATGAATCTATTATTGAGACTTTTCTATAGATAATCTCCTATATGTTTCAGAATCATGGAATTAGTTGATTGGATAAGATGGAATACAATAATTTAACCAGCTATCTCAGTTTGTTGGCCTATTTATTTACTGCGTTCCAAGCATGTCACATGCATTCGCGCCCCAGTTGTAAATTTGAGTCTATCTTTTTTGATCGTTCCAAATGCCTGATCAACGCAAGAAATCTACAACAAGAGAGTTATATATATGCCGCACTAACCTCTGATGTCAAAGCGCTCAAATTGTCATCTACCTGGCTATTGGGATATTTCAGCCCCGATGAAGTTAAAATTAGGATGTTCTAATGGTTAAGGGGGGTTCGGTCCAGACATTTTGTTAAATACAGATAAAAGTCAAATCAAAATGAATGTCATTTAAATAACAAGAAATTGCAAATTAGGTCACCATTTAAAACAGAAGCATCTTAGCTAATAATTTTTTTATAAAACTTTCCTCTGCTTGTAATATATCTTCAGCCGCAAGAATCCAAACGAGAAATTCAGCACAAACAAACAACAAACTATAACAATCAACACAAAACAATTCCGTAAACTGATAGGCTCTATTAAAGAGTTGAGAATCATCCCAACCAATTGCAGAGTAATCACCAGTTTCCCACTGGTACTAAATGGGTCCTTGTACATACATTTCTCCCATTCAGCACACTGATCTCGTATCACTGGAGTGATTGTGTCTCTAAAACACCTATTCTCTTCAAAATGTTGACGACATTTCTCAACCTCTACAACTAAATCTTGAACTTTCTCCTTCAATTTGAGATCGATATCAGTCTTCATTCCTGATATCAATTGGTACACGATGTAAAGCACATACGATGACGCTACGAAATTAAGTGCCATTTGCAAATGAGTCGAGATGTAATAACGAGTATCATGGAAATTGGATGTAGGTGGTAAATAAACATCTCCATTGTCCCCATCGAATCGTTGTAATTGATGCTGCTGCTGCTGCTGCTGCTGCTGATCTTGTTGATCTTGATGTTGTTTTCTTTGAGGTGTTTCAATGCCAAATTGTCGCTGCATACCATTATTATTATCCGAACTCACCACGTTATTGCTGCCACTTTGGTTGACAGGATAATAGTAATGATGATGATGTAATTGGAATTGGACTTGCTGAGGTGGTGGCTGTTGATACGACTGTTGTAATCCAACTCCATCATTCCGAGATTCAATCATTGCATCTGATGTGGAATATTCCAAAAGCTCATCATCATCGTTTTTATCCTCATTTGCAAGATTATTGCTATTTATCTTACCACTGGTCGAAGGTGATGAATTGTACGCCATTCTGGCACCCATCATCGTTGGAGACATAATGGATCTAATCAAGCTCTTAGAGCCAGCCAGTGATTTTTCCATTGGTTGAGATACAACAGAGTCTTCATACGTATGATCATCTATGGTGCTATCACCATTATGATCAACTTTTGTATCATCATCATCCTCTTCTTTCTGATTATCATTATCAACAGCAGTGGCAGTAGTAACAGCTGTCATTTCCGGCTCTTGAATCTTTTCAGAGAATGAAGGAACTAATTTCAACTTTCTTTCCTGTTCATTCAACTGCCTGAGTGACAAATCTATTTCATTGATCCTATTCTTCATATCTTCCAAACTATTAACCTCATTCATTCTCTTCCCCTGATTGACCCTTTGTATACGATGGAAGTAGTTATGATATCGTAATGGCAACGAAGGAGAGTTAGCGATTGAGTCGTCCATGATGACATCACCATCCTTATCTCTGACTATCTTATAAGGTGTATCCAAATCCATGGGTTCAGGAGTATTCGACAACGAGAGAGAATTCAATTTTTTATCCATGAGATGGGCAGGTAAAAGATGATTCAGAACCCTCATAGATAAATTTGATGTTTTTTTTGTTTTTTTTATTTTTATTTTTAGATAGATTGATGAGTTATTTTTATAGTATATATGAAGGGAAAGAAAGAGTCACCAAAATAACCAACAATCAATGTCCGAAGCATCATCTGAACAGACAACATTACGCAATGGGAGTCCCCCACTGGATACACCAGTAGTAGATTCTCAAATGAATCTGGACGACGAAGATGACCCGCTTTCCGTGAAACAACTATCTTTAAACTTTGAATACTTGATGTATAAGATCAACGATCGTATCAAGACCTTATCTGAACAAACCGAGGAAGTAATCAAAGACCAAAAGACACAATACGAGACCGACATGGATAAGATTGATCAAGATTTGGCAAGAATAGAATTGCTATCGAAGAAATACAAGGAGATCATGAATGAGTTTGTCAAGATGGAACAATTGAGCTATATAGTGAAGGACTTCAATAACAGATTAACAACCATTGAAGTTAAGATGAAAAAACTTTGACAATGAATGAGACATAGATTTATGATTTTTACGATATTGATGATATTTTTGCTTTAATTTAATCCGATTTATTTATTTTACTTTTGATTTAGTTAGCAATTTTTACAAACGTATTGTTATTTATTTCATCTATTCAATATGAATATATATACATACACATTTTTCTCTCTTAACCACCCAAATTTGATTCTACATTTCTGTGAAATCCATCTTTCACACCTATGTAGTATCAGAACTTTCATTTTGTTGATGCAACTGCAGCAGCAGTTCCAGCTGCAGTAATTGTTGTTGTTGCTTCAGTTGCAGCAGTTGTTGCTCTTGCAACTTAGCACGCTGACTAGCCAACTGTTGAGGAGTTGGAATTGGGCCACTTGCAGTTCTATTGACAGTTGGTGTGGCTCTCATATTGTTCGTAACAGCTGAAACGTTAGAAGCATTATTATTATTGTTATTATTATTATTATTATTATTCATACCATTGACACGATTATTCGCCAAAACAGCCTGTCCGGCATTTCTCAACCTTTGTTGTTGAACAGACAAGATCTGTTGTCTTTGATTTGCAGTCAAGGTTGGACTATTTGCCAATTTGGTTAACTGAGCTGAATTCAACATCTGTAAACTTGATGTCAAATTACGCTGAGGCGTAGTGACTCCACTATTACCTCCTCCATTCAGTAGTTGATTTGATGTTTGCAGAACTGGACTACTCAGATTACTTGCTGCAGATTTCAATGCTTTTGCAGCTTGATTTGACATAGCACGATGTTGCAGCTGCTGTTGTTGTGTGCTCAAATTATGCAAGTAAGATGCTGCCAATCTACTGACTTGTTGCTTGTTGAGGTGAGGATGTTGTGTTTGAATTTGTTGCACTATAGCAGTTACTTGACTATTAGAAAATGAAGTTGGATGATTCTTGACAGGGGTTCCACTTCCAGAACTTCCCAGTGGTGGCATCTTTTTGATATTACCGTCACTTTGAACACCACCATTAGTAGCCAAGCTAGCACCGCCACCCATCAATGGAGTTCCTGTCTTTGAACTTGATGTCGATGAAGGTGCAGATTGCATTTGCTGTTGCAGTTGCAAATTTCTTTGCCTTTGTAACTGCATCAATTGTTGTAACTGTTCATTAGTATAAGGTTGACCATTTGGTCCTGTCAATGTACTGATTGGGTTACTATTACTTCTACCACCACCCATCTTCAGCAGCAGCTGTTGTTGTAGTTGCAATCTCTGTTGTTGAGCTTGCAAGGCAATATTACTAGCTTGAGCCTGACCCTGTGGCATCAGAGCACTTCTTGATAATACAGCATTAGCTCCATTCCGACCACTTGGACTTCCCAGTCTACTACTCACACCAGAGGCAACACCAGAGGCAATGGTACTTGCTGAAAGCTGCTTTTGCATTCTTTGCAGCAGCAGTTGTATCTGCAGTTGTTGTTGTTGCACCATCATATCAGGAGAGTTATTGACACCAGAATTTTTGTTATTACTGCTAGTATTATTACCAGTACCAACATTATGGCTATTATTGACACCTGCAGCAGCTACAGCTAATTGTCTCTGAACCAGTTGAGCTTGAGCATTTGATGAAGAATTGGAATGACCTTGAGATGGTTGCGATCCAGGAACTTGTTGTTGCTGCGATGCGCTTCTTCTAATACCCTGCGTTGATCCCTGGTGCAGATACAGTTCTTGAATAGCCTTATCCCTTTCATATTTCAATTTAGCCAAATCCAGTGGAGTTGGGGCTGAAATATTCTTCTCCTCCTTCTTTATTGGTGAATTATGCATCTTTGGTGCATTTTCTCTTTTCTTCATCACTTTTCTCATTGCTTCAAACATACTGGCCCATCTCAATCTTTTATGACCTCTTTGAATGGATTCGTTACCAACACCCAACGGAGAAATTCTTCTCTTCGTGGTCGATTGTGCCTTGTGGGCAGCTTCCAACCATATCTGTGCTTGTGGTGTATAACCACCTCTCATATCACTAAATTGGAACTTATCATTCAATTGGATATAACGTTCAAAACATTGCCAGGGAGTTCTTCTTTCAATATTTGAGAAATATCCACAAGTGGGCTTTGCTGACAAATGGGCTGAAATAATACTCCAATTGAATTGAAATTCAGCCACATAACGAATAAGATGTCGATCATCCTCTGGTAACCAAATTGTTGGTATTCTCAACTCAAGATATTTTAAAGGTGGTGGGAGAGGTGGTCTGATAAAAGTTAATCTCTTTGTGGAACTGAACCCAAACAACCCTTTCTCTGTGGCATACGAGGACCCTCTGAAAAAATAATTTTCCTTCAGTATCACATTATACCAATCAGCTTCATTTTCATCGATTGGAATCAAGAGCTTAGAAACTGGAACTATTGGAAGAACCTTGGACTGTTTTTTGGAGCCAAATACCTCCACTGTTGGTAAAGCGTCGATAACATTGCTGTTCAATGCTGATAATTCTGATTTATCAACGTATAACTTGAATGGTTGTAATTGTTTAGGTAATTCTTCCTTAGTAAACTTAGGCAATTTTGGAACCGGTATTTCTGACAGTGGATCCGGTCTTTTCAACAACAATGAGATATCGATAGAATCTGGCTCTTGTTCAACATCATCATTTTGATCTTTGTCCTTCCCTGGTTCATCATTATCTTCTTTATCTTCATTAATATCATCTTGTTCATCATCCTTTTCGCCATTTGCAGACTTCTTTTCATCCTTATTCATATTTAGTGCGGCTTCACTGTCCTCTTCCTTTATATTAGATTTTGAACTGTCCAAATCTATCTCATCACTTTGCTCGCTGGTAGTAGCGGCAATTGATTTAGATTCGCTCACTAAAGTATTGTCATTTCCATCCAAAAATTTAATGGCTTTCCTATTGATACACATAATTTTACCATAATTCCAATAATCGGTAACTGCTTGTGCAACAAACAAACATTGAATCATTTTAAATTTACGGCCTTCTTTGAAATCACAGGACATCCATTTGCCCTCATCAAGAAGATGATTCCAATGGGTTTTTTCAGTTGCATATTGAACGAAAGGTTCATGAAATTTCAAAGGTTGCCTCAACGACCATTTTTTTTGTCTCTTCAATTCTTCAATCCTCGAGTAAACAACCGCCAATTTTCCCTCCAAGAGGGCACTTTCATAAGTCTCTGTAGTTAAAGTTTTGTGCGTTGTTGGGATTAATTTCGATAATGGACACGTCTGAGTGAGGTAATATAACTCGGCCAAAGGTGATGACTCGGCTATTTGTGAAGGTAATGTGCCTGGCATCAAGGAAACTGATAACTTGTTAATATCAATATCTCGTATATCCAATTCTCTCTTTTTCCGAAGTTGATCTTTTTCCAGTAATTGTGGTACTTTCGATTCCGCATAGGCTTTGATTAATGTAGACAACGTTGGAACAGGAGTGTAATCTTGAGCAATAGGTGGAACTTCATAAACTTCTTGAAATTGAGGTGTTTGGTCAATCTGGTCATGGGGTTGTATGATGGTTTTTTCATTATTGGATTCATTGTTGTTATTGTTATTGTTGTCATTATTATCTATCCGGCTACCATTAGTTTTGTTATTGTTGTTATTATTGTTATTATTATTATTAGTGTTATTATTGATGACAATGGAGGAATTTGCTTTAAGTGAGACTGGTGAGGATTGACCCAGTGAGCTAGGAATAATTTTTTCATTACCAGATTTTGGATATTGTAAGTTTGTCGGAGTGGGTTCATTTTTAACTCTGGGAAGTTCTACTTTAGCCTTCTTTGAAAGAGGTTCCTCAGGTTCGTCCGATTTTCTCGGTAAAACTGGAGATTGTGATTGTGATTGTACTCTTGGTGCTTTCGTTTGAGAAGAATTTTTGACAGATGAAGGTTGAGCTTTCACGTTTGTTGGAATAGCTGTCTTAGGTTTAGGTGTTTGTTGCTGAGGTTGTATAACTTGTTGTAATGGTGGTGAAATTTTTCTCACTGGAGGTGATGATGACGATGATGATGATGTCGAGGTTGGATTTGACAGTACGGAGGCACCTGTATTAGTGAATTGTCGTTTTACAGCTTGAGATGATCTTGCCAGTTGACTGGGTATTCTTGTCCCTGTATTATTGTTGATTGATGTTGGTCTTGGTAATGCATGTTGTGGTAGCGTTGCAACATCAAATTTATGACCATTCACTAGATCATTCTGTGATAAGAAATCCAGTACGCTTCTTTGATTTTCCAATAATTTTTGATCAGAGATAGGTATGAATGGTGATTTGTTTACAAAGTATAATTCAGATAGCTTTCTCTTTCGCAGTTTTATAATATCACTAGTCATATTTTGATGGTTAGTAAGTACTGCTTTTCCAAAGAGTTTAAAACTCTATTTAAATACCCTCAACGATTGTAAAATCTGTGATATAAACTTACCTTGCTCTCAGTTTCCTCTTGTCAATGGCCTCCAGGCGTATGGCACTGAGATTCATCTAATTAATATATGGGAGGATAGATGTTAGTATATGAATCTTATTATTATCACCTTAATAATACACCCATCACGAATTCTATTCTACACGCTAAAAAGATTACCTAATTGAAAAAACAAAAGCGCTTGGGATGAACGATGGATGGAATGTGGGACACGACAAGATGGTGATATCGAGATAGACACTAAAAAGTTAACATACTGCTTTGGGAGTCTCTGCATCAACTACCCTGACATCTGTAGCATCAGGAGCACTCATCTTTACTGATGGATTGGGCTATGGTAGTGCAAGTTTGATAGTTGCCCTTCTTCTACTCTTATAGCTAGCTAGCTTGGATGGTGTTTCTTTCTTTGTTCTTCATCTCTTTGCGTTTTGTTTTTTTTTTTTTTTAATTTTTTTTTTTTTAATTTTTGAATTTAGTAGTTTACGAAATATCAATATGGAAGTAAGGGGAAAGACATATCTAACTGAAACATGTATAAAGACTGAATTGAATCAATAAATAAATCAAACACAAAGTAATAGGTAAAAGAATCAGGGACTAATCCAATAAAAGTATCATCCTCCAGATAGTGAAAAAAAAATAAAAAAAAATAAAATAAAATAAAAAAAAGGAAGAGACTCATTAGCTTATTGGAAAAGAAAACGCCATCATTCTTTAGCAGAAAAACGAACACTAGAAGACGATCCAATAGCATCTCCATCCATGACATCAAGCTCTACACTTTCAAGCTCCAACACATCACTCGGACCTTTATAAGTTCTACGTCCCTGGAAAAACCACAAGATAGTGGCATAAAGTATAACAATGAAAAGAATCACCACAGTATAATTCATATTACCCCCATTAACAGGATACAAAGTTGGGAAACAAGTTGTGATTGAGATGAATATAAGCCACACAATGGCAATAACGTTTAAAGGTAAACCATATTTCCCAAGATTCCAAGGTCTATTTGCTGGCATTTTTTTACGGCCATATACTGCCATACAAATGATGGGGATCAAATAACACAATTCATGACCAATGGTGGTAAGTGCCAAAATGGTGTTGAAAACTGCATCTGATGAAAGATATAATATAACAATGATGATTTGTACAAACAGGGAGAATAACAAGGCTGGAATTGGGACATTATACCTTGGTGAAATCTTGCTGAAAATTTTAGGAAATATAAATGCACCATCTCTAGCAAAAGCATAAATTGTTCTCGAATTAGCCAATGTCATCGTCTCTGCTGCAAATAATGATGCAAAAGTTGGAAACAATGATATTAAAATTGCAGCCGATTTGTTCTTAGTACAATTCAATGCTAATTGGATATATGCTGATCCGGTACTCGAATCTAATAAAGTTTGAGCATCCCCTAATACGGAACAAATGATGATGAGGAATACAAATCCGTACAAGATACCTGAACCTACAATGGCCACAAGGGCCTTTGGAATAAGTTCAGATGCATCACCAGTACTCTCCTCGGCCAAATGAGTGACACCATCATAACCGGTGAAAGTGTATGCAGATTGTAAAAGACCTAAGATGAATACGTACCCATGTGGACTGAAACCTGTGTCATTGATGTAGTATGTGAAGATATATTTACCATCATGTCTATAATCGGCCATGACTAAGAAAACAATTAAAGTTGCGAGCATGGTTACCACATTATAAACAAGTAATCCCAATGACCAATCTGAATGATATTTGTTGAAAAAAATATTCGAAAGAGTAAACACGATGATGAATGCCATTGCTACTAACACATAATGATACCTAGCTGGGGAATAATCATGTTGTAAAGTGGTCACACCCAAGATCATCACTGTACCTTGGAAAGAAGCACTTGCAGCAAACGCAATCTGTGCAAAGATGTTGAAATAACCGGTATACCAACTAGCCAAAGCTTTATATTTAGGGGCAGCTAATTGGAAACTCCAAGACAACGGCCCCCCAGCAACGGGGAACATAGCACCGATCTCAGCCATTGAAATTGCCACGATCATGGTAAATACACTCACGATGATGTAACCCCAAACCAACAGTTGTGGTCCACCACTGGTCAAGGGAGTTTGTAAAGTATTCAGAATAGCTGAAGGTGGAGTAAGTGTGATGATACCCATGGCAATTAATGACCATATGGAATAAGACCTTTTCAATTCTTGTTTGTAACCGAGCAGTTCTAACAGTTGATCACCTTTGACTTCGTTGATGTTATCATATTCTCCAACTTCAATACTTTCCAAGTCTGTATGGGTTCGGACAGTTGCATTTGATTTTGAGTTTGATATATCCATATTATTTGGGTTTTCGTTTTTGCTTAGCAGAAACTTTATGATAGCGTAACAACCTCGAATAAATATTTATAGATTTATATCTATATATACATCTTACAAATCTATTATTATCAACTCATCTCTTCTATTTCAAACCTGACCTGCAAGTCAAGATGGGCCTTATCTCCACACATATTCTCTCTCTCTCTGTCTTTCTCTCGCGCGCGCTCCGTCGCTTTGTACTTCTACTATCAGTGTAATTTTTGTTTTTTTGTCAACTTCCAGAATAGTTTTTGGATCCTCTGACATAAGCAAAATTGAAATTGAGATTGACAGTATCGCAATTTTTCCTGTTTTTCTTTCCTTTAGCGGCTAACTCAACTTGTTTTTATTTTTTTTTATTTTTTGGAGCAGCCGTAAAATTCTACTTATACATCTTTAAAGAATTAACCCCACTTAGAAATTAGCACCCTATTACCCAAAACTAATTCTTCCAATGGGGTTTATTGCGTGGGCAATTTGTCTATTGTGAGAGTTAAAATTGGTAGATCTGTATACAAAATTTAAGTTTTAACACAACTAAGTTTAATTTTTTACACAATTTTGCTATTTTTCTATTTGATGATAAGATTGTTATCGTACTTGCCGTAGTTGAGTCAAAAAAAAAAAAAAAAAAAAAAAGACAAAGAAAAACCTTAAGTCTAATACTATGGATAAGCAAAATTTCGTTTCCCCAATAGCGGATGTCTCGAGCTTAATTGTACTATTAGTGTAGATCTTATTAATTTTCACCGCCATCGGATATATTCTATCGGATATACCAATATAAATTTCCATAGCAGGTGAAGGCGGTCAATTTGTATACAAAAATAGAGAACTTGATAAAAAAGTGGTAAAAACGGCCGCCGAAAATAAATATTTTCGCCTTGTCATCCATTTCCTTTATCAGATCAAATCAAACTCATTTTGGTAATTATTTTTCTTTCCAAATCAATCAATCCTGGGGGGGTCATTATTTTGTAAGGGAACTATCAGATAATTCGAAAGAAAGGAAGTTTACTTCAATCCTTAGAGCGAGGAGCTCAAATGGAACAAATAATTGAGTGATTATTTCACAAATAAATTTAAATCTATAGTCGGTTCTTATAGCGACAACAAGCTCAGATTACAATCCCATCTTGGATTTATTATTATAGGAGAATTTAAAATTTTTCTTCATTATCCTAACTTTTGTAAAAAATGAAAAGAAAAAAAAAAAAAAAAAAAAAAAAAAAAAAAAAAAAAAAA
>JAJLSQ010000086.1:0-50913 GCA_030567715.1 Nakazawaea wyomingensis | reverse complement strand
CAAGGTTTTTTTCCTGTTCTGGGAGACAGTATGAGAACTCAGCGATGATACTTTACTGTTAAAGCTCTTCTGAGCTTTTTTCCTTAGCTTCTAGTTGCCACATCACCGCTAAGATTTATATTTTACTATTTTATATAGTCGTTATATGGCCCTCTGGGTTATATATAGGTAATAAATCCATATTTGATTTGATTTGGCAAGGTTTTTTTCCTGTTCTAGGAGACAATATGAGAACTCAGCGATGATACTTTACTGTTAAAGCTTTTCTGAGCTTTTTTCCTTAGCTTCTAGTTGCCATATCACCGCTCAGATTTATATTTTACTACTTTATATAGTCGTTATATAGTCCTCTGGGTTATATATAGGTAATAAATCTATATTTGATTTGAATTGATTTGATCCCCCATAACCAGACGTTTTTGTCAGATGTAGAATAAAAATGCCTGGCCATGGGGGAAAAAAGTTAGGAATTGGTTGAAAATGAAAAGTGTGAAAGATCAGGGTTGAGAAACCCTTGAGAATGAAATAAATTTGAAGTAGTTACAACTTGGAGAAGTGGAAATGAATTGGAGAGAAAAAGTGGAAGAAAGAACTAATTTTGGAAGGAAGTGGAAGAAAGAACTAATTTTGGAAGGAAGTGGAACTTTCAATACATTCCATCGGAATATGATCCATAGTAATTTGGTTTAAGATAAACCTTTGTCTTGTGATGCCATTCCTCTGGAGTTAATATCCGAAGTATCTTGGAACCATATCGTCGATTGTTACGAAATCGGTGGATAATGTGTAAATATATGCAATATTGTAGAATTTGCTGAAATGGAGCCTTGCGGTTTAGAAGTATCTCATCTATTCGTAGGTAGTTGTTTGGATTGTAATCGTTAGAAATCAATAAACTCTTTGTACTTATAAAAAAAAAAAAAAATGATCACGTGGTTGTGAGGCTGTCATGTCGAGTTTTGAGATTTGGGTTAGTTGGGTTTGGCATAATAATGGATATATACGATTTAATTCTCTTCGACCCTTGCAAGAACATAGATTGAGTATACTTCTACTACTATATAAATTATTATATAACGATAACATGTAGGTTTGATCACCACGATTCGTATTCACTCGCCGAAATAACTTAATAGTAAAAGAGAAAGTCAGGGTCACCACCTAATAATATACGGTAATCCGTATACTATTTTTCAATGCAGTGGTTTAGTTTTTCCTGTAACTCAATTAAAAATTTTAGATTTCTCTATTTGGGGGCCATAAACGTTAACAAGTAAACTACCAGGTGCGAATTTTGATTCAGAAACATCAAAACTCTTAAATTATTTTCGGAACTTATTTGATGATGTGTCACTTCTTTGCTTTATTCACAGGACACGTAAATATCTAGTTTTTTATATCTTTATATACTCAACTAAAGATAATTGATAATGATGATAGAGTTTAATGCCTCATGAAGGTATTTCCCAATGTTCTAACATCACTTCCATAACTTTTAGGAATAGTCAAACATTCGCATTCTGCTGCTGTCACAAATTGGGCGAATAGAGTGTAATATTCACAGGCAGGTGTTAAACCTTCTTCTTTAAGAGGCAACGTTTATAGAGATTTATATAAAAGTGGCTGAAAATCTTGGGAAGGAAAAAAACCATTAGCCACAAAGGATGGACAAAGTATGAAAAAAAAGCCAGCTTGATACTAATCGATCTACAAACTTTATCTTCTGATGCCTCATTATATTTAAGTGGTTTGATGCAGTTGATGCTGTGTATGATGATATGTTGATTAGAGTACTCCGACATCATGGCATGGTGACTCAGAGGTTTTTGATATCTGCCTCAAGATACTACAGTTCTCATGAGACTGAGACTGAGACACAATTTGATAGACTGATCTTAAATATTACCAACAGTGTCAACTTGACCGATATCCCTCGGTCAAAAGAAGATGCACTCAATTCTATGGTTAGGAAATATATAAATGGGAATGGATTATTAAATGAGAAGATTGATGTGACGAAGGAACTAAAGAAAGATGAATATTTGAATATTTTAGAAAAAGATGACAGCTTTATCATTTCTGATATGCTAAAGCATCTCAAGAAAACTAATCGATACAATAAAGATGACAATCTGATTGAAAAGAGGAAAAATTTAGAGAGGTTAGATCCTCCATTGAATGTTTATGCCATATTTTTAAAATACATCTATGAAAAGGTGCCCGATATTCAGTTGATTGAAAAGTATTATGACAGTTTACCGCGACCACTGCCTCTTTATATCAAACAAACTCACTTTGATCATTTCATGGAGATTTTGCTCAACACTGATAACACTGGATTTTTTCTTAAAGTTATTTCCAATCTCAAGCAATTGGGTTGTGACTTAACAGTGAGAGAAAGATCGAAATTGATAAGCAATGCATTCCGTGTTGGGCAATCTCCTCCACTTGATACATATCAGTACATAAAGCTGAGAATCAACTTGGATGATGTCAAGTTGTATAATGGTATCCTACAGTATTGTGCTTTATCGCAAAGTAATGAAGATTTGTTCGGTGTGGTCTTGAAAGATATGTTAAATTCGAAAGTCAAGTTAACTTGTGAAACATATGTTTTAATCATGCAGTATTTCGCCAAATCAAGACAAAATGAGGAAAATATTGTGATTCTCCTCGAACTGTTATGCAAAGATGATACATTTTCATTTGATATCTTAACCATAAACTCTTTAATTTCACATTCGTATATTTTAGGAAGAGAAAAATCTACACTGAGATTGATAGGTTGGTTGATGGATATGACAGCTATGAAAGGGCATATGGATTCGAATTTTGAATCTCAAAGTTTTCTCGGCGAAAACTCTGATCTCATAGGATTTCTTAAAAAGAATTTAAATCTCAAATCAAAACTTTTATATTTGCCGAATTTTGATGAAGAAACAGCTGATATATGCTTAAAAAATAGTTTGAAATCAGCTGGAAAAACTGGAAATATCAATGATGTTATGCGAGTGCTCGATATACTGTATGAGTATAATCTTGTCTTAAGAGAATCTACTTATAAAAGAATTTTTTCCAGTCTTCACGAGTTAGATCAGAGATGTTTTTCACTCAAGGAGGTTCAAAAAATCACGGGATATCTTATGGACAGCCACCAAAAAAATTTACCTCTTATATTTGCAAATCATTCATTTAGGAAGTTGATATTGGACAGTTTCCGGAAACAATCGCCGAACAGAACTTTTTTTAGTGACATAAATGGAAAAGAGAGATACATAGCCCTTTTATTTGATGAATTCTACAGAAAATATCCAGAAGGGTTTCGTTCACGTGGATTGGATAGGCGAGGCTCTTCAAAACTTTATACAATCATTATGAACGATACAATAGAAGAATTTCGTGAATTGGTTAACTGGAATGGAGGCCCTTTGTGAGTTCTTCAGCAATAATTATTACCAACGTTAGGCTATTTTAAAAGTTTTAGATTTGTACTGCTTCAAATACAAATATTCATTTATATCTTTTCCTGTTTAATCTATAAAAAGAAAAGCTAACAAAAAACCAAATCCCATATATCGTTGTGCATCCCCTTTAACAAATCAGTGATCCGCCATTAAATAATGCATATAAATAAAAATACTATCGTAATCAAAGATAATTCAACACTCCACCGTTAAAATAGCTGGTGTTTCCTTCTTTCTCAACTTTCTTAGCAACCGCGTTTGCTGTAAAACCATAAAACAAAGTAGCCAGTACCTTTTTTTTTGTGGAAAGTATTGCCAGCGACGAAATTTTTGATAAAGGTAAGGAAAATGTTTTAAAAAGTAGTTGTGGACTTATGGCGCTCATTGTCTTTTTGTCTTTTTTTTTAATTGACTTCTTGATATGAAATAGAAGTTTTTGGTATACTATAGAAGCTACCAGGCAAATGATTTTTGATTATCAGAGAAATTCTTTAGAACTTTTATATAAAAGAATCTTAAAAGAAATTTGCTCCTCAACTGACTCTTATTCTCAAGTACTTTCCAAAAAGGGAATTTGACCATCAAATGATCTCTTTTTTTTCTTTCTTTTCTTTACTTTAAGTGGTCTCATGATCTACATTATAGATAAGGTACATTTCTTCTGGTAGTTCAGTGACTCCGTCTGCATCATTTGGTTATCTAAAGGCTAGCCTTTTTTGCTTCTGTGAGTTCTAAGAGCTGGAGTAGCCGCATCATTTGGTGAATTGAAGTTTTGGAGAACGGTTCTCCTCTCCTATTCCCTTTGTGTTCACTAGTCTTATAACTAAGGAAAGGTATTTGACTTAACCATTCGATACCTAGACTTAAGTTCCACTTCCATTTTGTTCGGTAAATGATTAAAAGCAATCAATCTTGGTAGCTTAAATTTGATACTTGTGATGGCCTTTCAAGTATATTTACTAAAAATAAAGATTTTTTTGGATGATAATTCAGTACCATCAGGAGATTTAGAATGTCAAGGAATTCATTACTTGGTATAATCTAAAGATATACATATTGATAAGATATACTTCTAGCGATCCAGATCATCTTTTATTGAGTAGTGAGTTCATGTATTCTTCTCTTTAGATTTACTAATAATATTTCTAACTATTTATCAAAATAGAAAAATTTGATGTTGATATTTTCATTGAGCTAATAGCCGTTATCAAGCAACCAATTTTTAACAACTTCACCATCTCTATCCAACCAATTGATTTTGATTTGAATGGTTTCAAGTGCCTGAGAGAAAGAACGATCAAAGCTTTCAGTATCAATGTTGCTGAAGAAACTCTCCACTTTTTGCTTTTGTTCAGGTTTGGTAAAAGACGAAATACATATGGAAACCACAGATCCCAACATGGATAACCCAGGTGGTAAAACAGTGACAATATTATTCCATTCAGTTGTTAACCAGTTGAACAACAGTTCAATACCATTGATACTTCCTCTCATTTGACCTAATGGGATATAAATGTCTTGAGCTCTAACTGTACCATCAAGGGTTAACTTCAAAGTTTTCTGAATCAAAGCTGGATCGGTGAAAGCTCCCAAGGTTAACAAAGCCTCATTTCTTTCATCAGCTGAATTGGCATTTTTGTAAATTCTAAATATTTGATCATATGCTTCTGAACCTCCATCAATTGCAACTGCTTTAAAAACTGATATTCTCAAATTAGGATTTATGGCACTCTTATCACCAGCAACGTATTTGCTAAACATGCTTTTAGATGCTTCGATAACATTTTTAACACCTGAAGAGACAGCATCACTGAACAAAGTTGTTTTCAACTGTTGTAAAAGGAATGGATCATCATCAGTGATATTCCAACCAATCTCTGACAACTTTTCAGATATCAATTTGCTTGAAAAATTCTTTAAACTCTCTTTGGTAGACTTATCTTCAAACATCCAAGTCAGACGAAGGGTAGCTATTCTACTGGACATCTCAGTCCATACAGTAAAAGATTCTTCTTGGTTCCATTTATTCATCAATGATAACAAATTAATTGTTGATGAATACCCTGAAGTGGCCATTGAACCGGCATCTGCTATCAATCCTGCACGATCTTCAACAGACAAGAAGCCATTCTTACCATGGTTACCCAATTTTTCCCATCTGTCTTCAGAATATGAAGTACGATATATTCCCGCTTGGTTAGCGTTAAACTTATAAAATGACGAGTTTTTGAGTTCAATCGTCATTGATCTCTCTGTAAGGACTAAACTGTTATCAATTCCATCATCTGTTCTGAGTAACAAGAATACTGGATACAATGTTTCATCCTCTTCTGGCTTCAGATCTGCGGTAACCAAGTATCTGTGTTGCTCTATGGTAATTTCGTTTTCAGTTTCAGTAACAGTCAATATCGGATATCCAACTTTCTTAGTCCAGATATCCATGACACTAACAACATCCTTCCCTGATACATCTGACAAGGCTTTCCATAAATCAGAAGTTTGAGTATTGGTCCATGCGTGCTCATGTAAATATTTAGAAACTCCCTTAATGAAAACATCTTCACCTAACCAGTTTGCAGTCATTTTCAACACAGACGATCCCTTAGCATAAGATATAGCATCAAATATTTGATTGATCTCGGAAGCTTTTTTAACAGGTACTTCAATAGGATGCGAGGATCTCAAAGAATCTAATGACATTGCTTGTTGAAGTGAATCTGGTACATATTGTTCCCAAACTTTCCAATCAGGAAACTCTTCATTAATGAAGAACCATGCCATCCAAGTAGCGAATCCTTCGTTTAACCATAATCCCTCCCACCAGTCCATAGTTACGAGATCACCAAACCACTGATGTGCGAGTTCATGGGCAACCACTTCCGCAACCCTTTGCTTGTGCGACAAGGTTGACTGAGATTCGTCGTGCAACAAGTCCACAACCCTGAATGTGACCATGCCGAAATTCTCCATAGCACCAGCCGTAAAGTCATGGATTGCAATCAAATCCATCTTCGGTAAAGGATAGTCAAACTTAAACTGCTTATCGTAAAACGCTAAAACCTTCGCAGCTAAGTTCAACAGAAAAGATCCTTGTTCTTTCAACCCTGGTGTGGTGTAAACTCTTATTGGTACTTTATAATCGTTTGTTTCAATATATTCCAAATCTCCAACGATCAATGCAACTAAATAAGTTGACATCAAGGGAGTTCTGTTGAAAAACACCATTTTCTTTCCGTTATTCAAATCGATTGTTTTATTCACATCCATGTTGGATAAACAAGTCATTTCATTATCGGCAACTAATTTTATATCAAACCTAGCCTTTGAACCAGGTTGATCATATGAAGGGAAGGCTCTGCGAGCATCGGTAGGTTCCATTTGGCTAGTTGCAAGATATTTTTTAACACCGTCTTGTTCATAGCTCGATCTGTAGAATCCAGCCATCTTATCATTCAACTCACCATCATAATCAATATAAAGCTCAACCTTGTCTGCAGCTAATGGCTTGCTAAACTTGAAAGTAACTGTTTGACTTTTAGCATCATATGTAGTTTCCTTTGCTTCAATCTCGGAACCAGCGACACGAAGCAAAACTGACCTGAACTCAATATCAAGTGAGTTTAAAGAAATAAATGTTGAGTCTTGATCATTCACATCAAAATGGATGGACAATTCTCCTTTGAACTTGAATGACTCAAAATCCGGTGCCAAAGTTAAATCGTACAATGTTGGCTTAACATTTGTTGGCAATACTTCTCTTCCTTCATTGATAGCAAGATATTCAGACAGATCATGGGTGACATCGTCTAAATCTGGTGATGATTTTGAGAAATCACTATTATAATAAACATGATCTTGTTAGTAAATAAACAAGATCAAAATGGCAAAATTATGCAGCACTCACGATTGTTCAATAATGGAGGAATGAGGGAAGTCTACTTGTAAAATTGTGAAAATGACTATTACCACAAACAGAACTACCAATAGATATTTCCTGGTAAAACGAGGACGTCTGATTTTCACTATCTCAGACATTCTTGTATATAAAATGTAACAAATTATGAATGAAGATTGTGGATTCAACATGTATGTTTTTTTGTTTTTGTGTTTTTTTCGTATAAATTTAGCGATTTCATTCACTGCATACCTTCTAAAAAACAGCCGCTTTCTGAAGAATAAAATACTCTATTTTGATTGATGTTCATCGTTTCCCTTTGTATAATATTTACGGAATAATAAAATTGTACTGATTAAATTAACCTGTGTTTGAGAATAAGAAACTAGAAATAGTTTGAGTTGTGAAATTTTTTTGATTTAGAGAGAAATTATGATCTAGCAAATATATATTAGGACGAAGATAAAGAAATGTCTCATGCTTGTAAATTTAAGTATGCTTTTGACAAGAATCTGAGAGAGGAAGAGTCACCAGTAATATCAGACTCAATAAAAGAACACCAGTTTTACGATTTATTCTATTAAGTAACACTTGAAATCGGAATTTGAGTAATCATAATAAAAACATTAATAATAAGTGTGTTTTTCATAATCAGCTATCTTTACAATTTGCTTTCTTTTCTTAAGTGTATAAAGAATTTATTGGAGACTGAAACTGGTTGATGACTAAGGTCAGAAAGAATTGATTCAATGGAGCTTTGGAAAGTAATGGCCGTAAAAATATATTTTGATCAATCAAATCAAATCAAATATAGAACACTTTGTAAGGCGTGTCATCCTTATGCAGGGGCCATGCTAATCTTCTCTGTATTGTTTCTAATTGACCAAGTGCTCCGAACACAATCAAATCAAATATGGATTTATTACCTATATATAACCCAGAGGGCCATATAACGACTATATAAAATAGTAAAATATAAATCTGAGCGGTGATGTGGCAACTAGAAGCTAAGGAAAAAAGCTCAGAAGAGCTTTAACAGTAAAGTATCATCGCTGAGTTCTCATACTGAAGCACGTGACTTTAAAAATCACGTGATTAAACAAGCGCATCATGTTTTACTTTTTCTTAAATAACATCATCAAAAAGGGCGTGTGGCGTAGTTGGTAGCGCGTTTGCTTAGCATGCGAAAGGTCTCCGGTTCGACTCCGGACTCGTCCATTTTTTTATTTTTTTAAATAGCTAGCATCGAAAAAAAGTTCAGAAAAGTGCTGCTAATAAAAAAAACATCATTCTTATAGCAGGAACGCACAGTAGTTAGTATCGTTTTCTAAATTTGAAAATTTGAACCATAGTTGAATTTCTGTTGTTGAGAAGATGTCAACTTGAAATTGATCAAACTGGCTTGAACTTTGTGGGAAGGTAATTGATTTTTTTTCGAATTCTTCAAGAGATTATATGTCAAGTTTTTAACTAATGGGTATTTATCTAATTTTTGGAGGAGTGATATATATAGCAATCTATATATTATTCAAACTTATCTCATTTAACCGGATCACGTATTTTTTTAGATTTGCGAAGCTCATATATCCCTTTACCTTCGACGAGCATTCTGATTGACAGATGTACCAAATATGCCAAACTTCCAAGAGCCCTGAAACCTGCTAAAGCGGCGACACTAATCAAAATGAACAATAAATACCTGTTTGAATTAATAGTGTCTGGAGCATAAATTTGTGTCACGGTCATTATCAATATCAAATTGGCTATCAACCAGATTAAGACAACCCTTGTTCTGATATCTCTGAAATAGTCTTCGTTAGAAACTCCAGCCAGAACCAGCTCCAATTGCCGCTTCTTCAGCTCAGATTCAGCATTACTTCTTCTTGATCTCAAGTTGAGTAAAACATCATCAAATGCTTTATCTATATCTTTTTGCTCTCCAACAAGTTCCACTTCAACAACATCTTTTCCTGTTGAATCCTTCTTTATAACAACATTACCCAAACTTGATTGTTGTTTGTTATCACCTTTGGTACCCCAAGAAACATCATGTGTGTTGCAGAATGCATAAATTTGTAAAAGACATGTATAACCAGGTAACATGACGAAATATTGTAAAGATGAAGTAATCATATGCCATGGTTCAAGGTATAAAAGACTCATAAAAATGTAAAGACCATAAGTTGATAACATACTGATGATAATACAAGCGAAAGCATTATCAGAAATATTTTCAGACCCTATAGAACGTAAGTTTATCTCATTGGCGGTAAAATAAATACCAGCAACCAATGCATAAAGGCCACAAAACGTTAAAATTACCAATGATCCCATAAACATTTTTTTGGCACCTTGAGGTCTGTTTCCCATTGATATCATGAACATTGCCACCAAATCACATACACAGATATAATTCAACACTTCAAATAGTATCTTTCCACCTTTGAAGAGGTCAATTAAAGTACCTGCTAAGTAATAGAAAGTAAGATAGAAGTTTGCAATTGAGAAAAAACTGAACAAAAGTTGCACAAATTGATAGAAAAATTCAATGTGGAGAAATATCTTTCTGGTCATGGAGTGATCTGTTTTCCATATTTGCATGAAATTTATCGATGAGTATAAAGCTGCAAAGAAAGCACCATTTAACCATCTTCTTCTTTGAGAAATGAACTCGGATAAATTATCTGGAACATCTGTTTCTCCACTGGCAGATTTAACATACTTCAAAACCCATTTTTCGGATCTTTTACTTACCAATTCCCAACATAAAATTCTATCTTCAGCAAGGTACATGTTGGCGGTGAAGATATTTGTTTCCGGTTTTTCTGAGTTATGTTCCCCTTTGAAGTATGAAGCTAATGGACCTGTTCCATCTTCATGATTTCTCAAAGCTGTATAACGATAAGCAGATAAAGCACCTGGTAATACACTGATGTAACCGAATACTGATTCTAATGGTTTATCCAAAATATTGGAGATCTTGTATTCAAAATTTTGAGAAGCCACCAATGGATTCAATAAACTTTTCCAGTGTTTTCCCTTCATTGCAGTGATCTCACCTGCAGCACCTGCAACGTTGGAATCCCTATTGAAAGCCTTCCATAAGTGATAAATTGCATGATTATCTGGTTTGGTTCCAACATCCAAAAGAACACAAACATTTGGTTTTAATACAGGGCAAAAGGCGTTGAATAACCATCTGTGGGAATTGATTTTTTTAGCATTTTCCTCTTTCAAGCAAAAACAGACTTGAACCGGTACCAATCCCTTATCTGATCCAGAAAATTTCAAGTCTTCATTAATGGAAATTTGAGCAGTGTATTCAAACAAATGAGCGATGACATCCTTTTTATTAACAGAAGATTTGGCAATACCTTCCTGGTAGATACCCATAGCACTCAAGACATCAAGAACACCTTGGTTAATTTTTGCTCTACCATCACATACAATTACAACAACAACTTTCTCCCAACTTCCTTCACCCCATGTTCTGCTCTTTTTTCTATTGCATAAGTATGTTATATTTTTCATAACTGCATGCATGGTTCTGACAAACGATTCCTGATCCTCGTTGTACATTGTGATACATATGACCATTTCTGTTTCTCTTTCATATTCATTTGCCCTCAATGAAAAGCCAGATTTCTCAAAGTCATCTGGTTGTGAAGTAACAGCAGAGTATCTCATGTATTTGAACTCTCTATCTTTTTTTGGCAAGAACTGGATCAACTTGGATGGAACAGGATTATCTAAAATCAAGTTACCATTTTGCAAGTAGAATTCCTTTTGTGTAGTTGTATGTTTGTATCTACGTGGTTGGTAATCTGCTGGTAAATCATAGAACATATGACCATCTAGACTTTCTCTGAATGACTCTTCTTCATCCACGTCAGAGTAACTAGCAGAGCTTGTTACTCTACTTTTCGATTGAGACCCCCCGAAGATTGTTGACTCATCATCTGCAACTGATTGAGAAAATTGATCCTCTTTGTCCTCATATGCACCACCTCGGTAATCGTGAATGGTACTACTGGAACCAGTACTAGAAACTCTGTATTCCTTTTCATCATAATCATTATCTTGTTCCGAATTGGCTGCAGCATAAGTTTGAGCTGAAAAGATAGGTTTTGGTGGTGGTAAGACTATTGATGATGTTATAGCACTGACTGTGGAAGCTCTTGCAGATGATCTAGCAAATCTTGATGGACTACCACCACCACCAATGTTTAATACATCATCGTCATCTTCATCGTCATCTTCATCTTCATCAATAACGATGACTTCCTGTTTTTTTCTTTTTGGAGATTCCAAATTTGTGTATTTGGACCTTTCACTTGGACCATCAAATTCTTCACCTTGTTGAACCGGGTATTGTTGTTGTTCTACAAAGCTTCTTCTTCTTCCAAATGAGACAGCTGGAGAGTACATCAATGCAGCCTTGGAAGGGGACTGGTTTCTTCTTGGAGTACCCTCATACCTGTCTTCTCCTCTGAATCTGCTTGGTGATGCATGGGCCGAATAAGCATTTCCTGGTCTTGTTAAAGGGGTGCCCTGATACTCTTTCTCAGGAGAGTATTGTGCGTTATCACTGAAGGGATCAGACATGTTGATATCAGTAGAAGGTTAGCCAATAACTGAGACTTCTGTGATATCAGGTAGCTGAAATTTGTTAAAGCAGTTGAAATGTTTACGAAAAGTGGGAAGAAATCGAATCTATAATTGACATTTCCTATTTAGGAAATTGATAAACACAACTTTTTTTTTCTTTTTTTTCACCATTAATTAATCAATCAGCTTTATATCACCAATCTAAGCTGGGCCAGGAACAACATGAAGCGCTAGACTTTTTGTCATACTCTATAACATTGTGGATCTATTCATGGAGAAATATCGTGTCACCATTTTTGAATTCTTTTTGTAGCAGTTGTAGTAAAGATAATAGTTAGAACTGCTTCGATCAGTTTTGATTTGTTTTATGTGAGAATTGTCACTTGAAAAATTGAGAATTGATTGATCATTTACAAATTGGGGACAAAATGCCCTTTCTTTGCATGCTACATCACAAGCAAATAAAAGTGGACCTTAATCTATACTTAGCAGTTAAATTTTTGGATCATAAAACTTGATGTGTTTATTTTCGTTTACAAATATCGGGCAAACCAGACCCTGAGTTAAATAACAACTTTATATTTTCTTATATTCTACTTAACAATGAACGCTTTGTTCTTGTAAAAAATATTTTACAACACATATAAACCAATAATAAACTATTACTATAATCTATAAAGATCTAGTTGTTTTATCTTTGTGGCTATTTTGTTTTCATTTTCTCTACTAACAACTTTACCTTGTATTTTCTTACCTGATTTAATTCACATTTTCGATGAAATCGAGCTAAATGAGGAGCAATATCTATCACAGGTAGTAGTAGATTTAACAGTAGTATTCACTTTTTTTCTCTAATATTACATGGCTTTTTCTATAGAACAACCAATATCACTCAGTTTGAAATCATTCCAATAATCCCTGATTCATGGCATAATTCAAATTCCGAAGATGAGAAATAGGTACCAGAAGGAACAAAACCCGTGTTAAGTCAATACGTCTTGTTAAGTGTTATCGAAATTTATAATGTACTTGTAAATATCAAAAACAAATATGTAGTGAAAAAGCTCATAACCATTTTTAGATATGTTGTAAAAATAAGACAAAGACAGGAACGAATCCAACTTTACTCACTAGCGATCTTATGATGTTCACTTGATGAGCTATTTTAATTTTGTATCCAATAGATTTGGATTCCGTTTTTATTCTTTTTGTGGTTGTAATTAATTTGATCTTCATAAGTTTTGATTTTACCTCCTTTTTCATCATCATCATCATTAGATGAATCTGGAATCATTTGAAGACAAAACCCTCAGTTTACCAACTCTAATTTAAATAATTGCCCTGCTGCTGATGTTATAACATTAGATTTCATGTCAATCGAACTGATGTCCATGAATAATACAGTTTCAAAAGGGAAACAAGGTACAATCTCTATCACCTTAGTCTCTCGGATTATTATCCACGCCAAGAATGATGCATATAAAAAAAGAAAAAGAAAAAAAAAAGTTAACTTTCCTTTATTGATCTAAACTCTCTACCTCAGTAGTAACAGAGATTGTTTGAAAGCACTGTTTACGAAGATTATACTGCTACTGAAAATTATTTGACCCAATGATCTAGAGATTTTAGAAAAGTTGCAGCACTTGCACCCACCATCACTTTATTGTTATCCTTGTTTCTCAAGACTGGGTAACCGATTCATTAAACTTATAGACCTTTCCCATTGAATTCAAAAGCATAAATCAATGCATTTCAGAAAGATTGTTTAACAGAAATCTGTTCTTTTAGGCTTCGCAACTTTCGATTCTTCAGGACTTATTTGGAGAACAGATTCAACGCAAGATGTTTCGTTTTAGGCATAATATTTTTATATCCAATCGCTTCCAAATAGATTTCCATCCTCTCGAAGATACCTTGAAATGAAGATATATATATGAATGTATATATAAACTCGCCACTTGTCGATTCATGTATTGAAATTGAATTATACAAATATAGTATAGATCACACGCAGATAATTATCAATCTAAGCGAATCACGTGACCTAATTAGATCATCGATCAATTTTTCGATGCTCAAAACTCAAACTCAAAAGAAGGAGAGAAAAAAAAATCACACATTTACAGACACAGACGAACATCTGTTGTTGTTCTAATCATTAATTATCAACGTCATTCTCACAACTAAAACTTGATAGGAGACAGTATTAACTCTCTTTAGAGACCGTCTAAAAAATATATACCCAGTAATAATGGGTCTTATAAGAAATATACAAAGGTCCAGGCCGTTGCAAATTGCGCTTGTTGGATTAATTGTCATATTGTTTTATTTATGTTTTGGAAGAAGCAGTTCATCGAACAAGAGTGAGAGTGGTGAAGATTCATATACAAATGAAGAATTGAATAACATCTTACAAGGTGATGATAAATGGGAGCAAAATGATTTTAATATACATAGAGTAGACTTGGAAAATCTTGGTTTGGTGAAACCTTTTTTGACAAGTGCCAAATTAGAGTTGGATAATTATATCAGTCGTGGGAATACTTTGATAAGTAATGAACGGATTAGATTGGTTAGTGATAAGCCACATCAATTGGGACATGTGTTTAGTAAAAGAACAATTCCATCTAAAGATTCATTTGAATTGGAATTGGAGTTCAATATCAATGGACTGGCTGTGAAGAATGGGATGTACGGAGATGGATTGGCATTTTGGATAACAGATGAAGTTTTACAAGGTGGTGAGGTATTTGGATGTGAAAACAAATGGAATGGACTCGGTTTATTCATCGATACTTATCAAAATAATATGGACAAGTCATATAAGAATACAGGATTTCCTTATGCCAGTTTACAGATAAATAATGGTAAAGAGGGTTTTTACGATAAAGAATCCGATGGTGTGAAAACAGAGCTTGCTGGCTGTTCATTATCCAAGGTGCACAATGTCCGAACCGGAAGATCCAAGATGAGATTAATTTATTTGCGTGAAAGTGGTTACCTTTCAGTTGATTTTGATGTTAGAAACAATGGTAATTGGAGAAATTGTTTCACCATTGAAAATGATGTCAAATTACCAGAAAATAGTTATATTGGACTCAGCGGTGAAACTGGTGATTTGTCACATAATATCGATATATACAAGCTTCAAGTTTATGAATTGTTTGATGATGAAGAAAAACCTATACTGTCAATTCAACTGATCAATGAAGATTTGAAACATCATTTGAAAGAAGAGGAGAAACTGGAAGAGGCCGATATTCCAGATGATGTGGTTCAATCCAAACTGAGACGTAATGGTTTGAGAAGACAGAAAAAGGCTAAAAATTCACAAAATAGGAGACGTACATTGACAAGATTACACAAGCTGGAAAAGAGACTTAAACTGAAAATTGCCGAAGAAAATAGAGCCAAATATAATGGTCATGATAACATTTTCTCATATCTTTGGTCTATAATCAAGAGTACTATGTTTTGGTTATCAATTTGCATCCTGTTGTACATTTTGAGCATTTTGGTCAGATCTTACTTGAACAAGAGAAGATTGACAAAGAGTAATTATTATAAAGGTGCTTTACTCAGCTAGTGGGTTGATGTGTGTTTGAGTCGAAACACGTGGGGGTGCGTGTGGGAGCGAGGCTGATGAACAAGATTAAAATTTTTTCTGTTCTTTAGTAAAAGCTTGAATCCATATAGAATAGATAGATATCCAACTGTATCAAGATGAGCAATTGCACAAGATAAATATAGTATTTGAACGACAATAATAACATAAAAAGTCTAGTGACAATATCAGTAAAAACAATTGGAATTTTTCACATAATCATCATTATCATCTTGCTTAACTTATCTCAATTTTCTTTCAAAGCAAAAAACAAATAATCATTTTTCCTTCTTTCTTGAAAAAAAGATTTGCCTCTTATACCGATAAAGGAAACATCAAGAGCAGCCACTTCCATACATAATACTAGTGGATCAATTGTGAATAAAATAATCATCCTTACAGGACATCTAAAAAAAATCAAACCAAGACACTCCTATACCACTATCGACCATGGCGATTCAAACAGATGAGTCTCTTAACGAACCTTTGGACATGAATGAGAAACCAAGGTTATATTCAAGCACTTTAAAACCTTCCTTATCGCAAGCATCATTAAACTTGATCATTGATTACAAGAGAACTTTACAAGCTGACTTGAACAAGAAATTATTTTGGGATTACAAGACTTGGTCAGTATTAATGTTATGCGTTTCCATGTATGTCTATGTGAAGTTGACTGAACAATTGAAATACCACACTTGGTCATATATTTCCAAGAGTAGAGAGTTTAAAGTACAAGTTTTTTACATGTTTGTTGCTGTGCTGATGATAATTAGTATGGCATTTGTCTTGTTGGGAGAGTTCACCAAATTTTTGAAAGATGAAGCTGATTCACTTGTAGAAAACACTGAATCAATTTTTGGATTTGATTTGAAAGAGTTTGCAGAACTTCCAAATGATGAAGATGAATTCAATTTGATCAATGCTGATAAACCCAAAATAGAGCGTGAAGCTCTTTTAAAAGAATACCGGGAGAAATTGCTGAGGGGAGCCAATACCCAATTGATCATATACAGAGAGAAACCAATTGCCGTTGTCACCATCGCCAAAGATGAAGAATTGACCAGGGAAGACCAATTTGTTGTCAAGATCAACGGGTTGAGTGTCCGTAGAGTGTACGCCAACACCGATTTACAAAAAGATTTGATCCAATGGGTATATCTCAGAGCAAGAAACTTGTACATTGAAGATGGTAACTTGAATGTTGACAAGCCATTAAGAATCTTTATCAAATTGTACAATTTTGAACTGAAACTTTTAAAACTTTTGAAGAGTTTGCCCGGTTGGCAAAAAATTGACGGAGAACGTATGACTGAAGTGGTGTGTGGCGAGTTGTTTGGTGTTGAGAGGCAGACATGGGGAATAGGAATGACAATCACTTCTAATGCTAGTACTGAAAAATCCTAATTGATTAACTTGGGTTGATAGATATTTATTAGTAGTGTACAGAGAGAGTAGCTGTGTCAATAAATATATGATGTATATATATATATATACACACATATACGTAAGTACAGATATAGACATTTATCAATCAATTAGGTATATGCTCTTTCTTTTTTTTCCAAAGACCAAAAGCATTGTACTGATTAATCAGTAGTTGATTTGATTTGAACTGATCCATCTGTGGTGTAGAGTGAATATACAAAAGAGACAAAAGACCTTTTCCAGCTCCGGTGCCGATTTCCGCAAAAAGTTTTTTTTTTTTTCCTTCTTCCTTCCTGCTTTTCTCTGTTTGGGGGAGATTCAATGAATTTGAAAGAAAGAAAGAAAGAAAGAAAGATAGAATTATATCAATCAGAAGTTGTTGTGTTAATATATCTATCCTAATTAACCACTTCACATTCCACCACATATATTCCACAACAGCCAACATGTTATCACAATTAGCCAAGAAACAAATCTTGAACATTCCAAGAAGATCCTTTGCCTCGGTCGCCTCAGACTCTGGTTTACCAAAGAAGTATGGTGGTAAATATATCGTCACCTTGATTCCTGGTGATGGTGTTGGAAAGGAGATCACCAACTCTGTTCAACAGATCTTCTCCAAGACCAACGTTCCAGTTGACTTCGAGACCGTTGAAGTCAGCGGTTTGGACACTGACCACAAGTCCGAACAAATTCAAAAGGCTATTCTTTCGTTGAAGAGAAATAAGGTTGGTTTAAAAGGTATATTGTATACCCCAACAGATCAAGTCAACAAATCATTGAACGTTGCCTTGAGGAAGGAATTGGACATCTATGCCTCATTGGTATTGGTCAAGAACATTCCAGGTGTTGAATCCAAGATGCAAGATGTTGATTTTGTCTTGGTAAGAGAAAACACCGAGGGTGAATATTCAGGTTTGGAACATCAATCTGTTCCAGGTGTTGTTGAATCATTGAAAATTGTCACCAAGTACAAGACTGAAAGAATTGCCAAATTTGCCTTTGACTTTGCTACCAAGAACAACAGAGAAACTGTTACCGCCATTCACAAGGCCAACATTATGAAGTTGGGTGATGGTTTATTTAGACAAACAGTTAAGGAAGTTGGTTCCGCGGAATACCCAGCCATCAAGGTCAATGATATGATTGTTGATAATGCTTCCATGCAAGCTGTCTCATGGCCACAACAATTCGACGTTATGGTTACTCCAAACTTGTACGGTTCCATCTTGTCTAACATTGGTGCCGGTTTAGTCGGAGGTCCAGGTTTGGTACCAGGTGCTAATTTCGGTAGAGACCATGCTGTCTTTGAACCAGGTTGTAGACACGTTGGTTTGGATATCAAGGACAAGAACGAGGCTAACCCAACTGCCATGATCTTGTCTGCCACCATGATGTTGAGACATTTGGGTTTGGACACTTATGCCGATGATATCTCAAAGGCTACTTATGATGTCTTGGCTGAAGGTAAGTACAAGACCAAAGATATTGGTGGTACTTCAACAACAACTGAGTTCACTCAAGCCATCTTGGAAAAATTATAAGTTTATTTATTATTATTTACCTAGTTAATTAGTGCAGTGCAATGCAGTTAAATCCAATATTTCCATCCAATCAATCAACCAACCATTGAATAATTTTATTTTGATTCTTTGATTCTTTGTGATTTTTGATGATATTGATATAATTTCAATTTTGGTGAAGAGATTGTTTTCTGTTTTGCTTTGCCTTGCCATCTCATATGGAGATCAAATCAACATTTTATATAATATTTTTTTATGTTTTGTGTGACCTCCTATCATATATATTTATAATTGAAATACAAAAAGAGACTTAGATTCTGTTGTTTGTTCTTTCTATATGCCTATCTATACCCATATATATCTATATATACGCATTGTGATAACCAACTTATACACCTATCTACATATTCGCTTTAGATTAGTTGGGTTTTCGGGCTCTGCTGTCAAAGGATTTCAAACTTTTAGTAGTGCACAGCTATCGCAACTGAAAAAAAGCATCTCCAACAAAAGTAATTTGCAATAGGAATTAATGATTTATATAGTACGATAAGCTGGATCATAAAACGTTTACCTGATTAAAAAGTACCCAAGTATCAGTATCAGAATGAGTAGCGGAAGGTCTGATACTGTTATACCTACCCTTGATTTCCATTTGAAATTGATGAAATCATCTTTCAAGGTTCCATTAGAATTGATAAAGAAGAATGTGAAACTGATTGGTAAGATCATTGAAAGGCAAAATCAAACTTTGTTATTGAATATAAATAAATTGATTGAATCAGAATTGCCCAACAAACTGGAATCACTTCAAAAAATCATCAAGAATTATGAGAAATTTCTTAGTGACTTGAAAGTGATGATTGACAATCATAATGATTATGTTGAGAGGGTTCAAAGCCGATTCCAAAAGGCAAAGGATTTTGAGAGGATAAGGGCCAATCAGAGTGAAAATGATGAATTGAGTGATGAATTAAGAGATTGGTATAAGGAGCAAGTGGACTTGATGATATGCAACTATTTGATAAGAACAGGAAACATTGATGTAGGCTATAAGTTGATCAAGGAGAAGAATTTGACCAAATTGGTTGATTATGATATCATCGAAGAAGGGTTGAACATTTTCAAAGAGATTAAATATAACAAGAATTTAAACGTGTTGATCGAATGGTGTAGTCAGAATAAGAGAAGTTTGACGAAATTGAATAATGGTGGAAATTTGGAGTTTGAAACTTACTTCCAAAAATTTATTGAATTGTTAAAGGAACAAAAAATATTTGAAAGTATTGAACTTTCCAAAAAATATTTGATCAACAACATATCAAAAGAGCAAGAGATCAATTTAAATTTCAAAGAACCTACTTTGAAAGACCTTGTAGAGAAAGGTACAGCTTGCGATGAAGAAGAAGACTCAACTGAAAGTGATTATTTGGACAAGTTGATAAGTGCTTCCAGATTACTCCTCTTTGACTCTTTAGAATTAAAAGATGTTTTTGGACTTGATACCGACGTTGATGGTGGGAAATCTTCATTATTTTTGGGAGTGTTGAATAGATTTATGGGGAAAAATTTAACTTCGTTAGATTATTACAATCCAACTTCAAATGCTTATAATGAATTGGATCAAAATTTTGCATCGAAATGTTCGAGCTTGTATTCATCTCAAAAATGGTCAAAATTGGCAAATTTTTTTCTTTACAACTTTAATCAACTCTATGGTATAAATCAAAATTTGGAATTTATGATTATGATTAGCACCGGTATTTCTGCTTTGAAAACTAAGAGTTGTAACCATGATTTGGTGAACTTGAAACCCCAGAGGAGTGAGGATATTGGGTTTGAAGAGTTCTCAAACCCAAGGACTGATGAGTTGTTGATGAAGAGTTTGAATAATTGTCCTATATGTTCATTGGAGTTGAAACAAATATCAACTTTTTTACCATATTCTCATCAAATCGTTTCCAATATTTTCAACAACCCTGTAATGTTGCCAAATGGTAATATATATCAATTGAACAAATTGCTCAAGATAAATAACAAATTAAACGTGTCACAGATAACTACAACACCATTGAACGTTCGAACGAAGAAACAAAATACAAAGAATAATGTTCAGTTATTCAGTTCCTCAAAAGATGTTAAATTTTTCAAACAGATTTACAATGATATCAGCACCACTGTTGTGCCAGATGATGAGTTAGATTCTGATGCTGGGAATGATCCTAGCCATAGAAATCTTGACGACGACGATGACGATGTCGACAGTGATGAAGATATTGATGATGACCAAAGCTTTGAAAGTGGTGTTTATTCATCTATTCCAGTCTCTGAAGGGCGTAGAGAATACGTTCAAGCCTATGGGAGAACAAATGAGCCTTCCAACAGCTCACCTAATTATGTAGATAATACTTTGACGCTGCTGACTGATGAACTTGAGAAAGATGACTTTTTTGAAAGAGAGGGGTTCAATGAAGATTTGATACTTGAAGATTTAAAATATTTGAACGAATTCAAATTAAAGGATCCAATTAGTAGTGAGGTATTCAGTAGCAAGAAATTGGTTAAGGTATTTCCAACTTGAATTGGGGAAGGAAAGAAATTGATAGTAGGTTCAGGGGACGAGATGGGGGTGAATTTTTTTTTTTTTTTTTTTTTCGCACGGGAATTTTTTACTTGTTTCAATTTAATTTTATGGGGACACAGGATAGGGGTTTATTTTATTTTATTTTGTATTTTTTTATTAAGCTTTCAGTTATGTTTATAGGTACTAGTTCATGGTTAAGCACTTTAATCTAATTTTCATTCAATCATTACTCATCATCGCTATCTTCTTTTGTTCTAACATCTTCATCCTCCTCATTTTTCACAAATTCTTCAAAGGCATATATTCTCGCATTACGTTGAGAAGCCGGTTTTGAAGTATCCTTTAAAGTGCCATTTGTCCTTCTATGATGATATGAAGGAAAGGCTTCCCAATTGAATTTCCCAGATCTCTCCACTCTGTAATTGAAATTTTTGGCAATTTTTTTGATCCCCCATGAATCATAAGGTTCTCCTTCGAATAAGGATACCACAATTCTTTGCTTCTTATTGAAATATTCATTGGATCTGAATTTTCTCATCAATCTGAAAAACAATTGACAGGATTGGAAAAATTTAACCATCAATTCTTGATGAAGTTTGACATTTCTATCAACATCCTTCATACCACTTCCAGTATGTGGGAAATTGAACATGATAGTGTTGATATCCAAGTTTCGTAGCACTTTTCTCGTCTTATTGACATCCTTCTCACTTAATTTCAACGTCTTGATTAAATTTTGGGCGTCAATATTATAATAAAGAAAAACTTTTCGCCCATTGAGAAAAGATAAAGTGTCTTCGATCTTGTCAGTGTATTTGCGCCTCAGGTCTTCTTCAGTGTCAAAAGATGTGGCTATCACATTTTCCAGTGGGATCATACCGGACTCCACTATGGTCTTAGTGAAGGAGAAATCACCTTCACCCACCAATAACAAGTTATCCTCCTTCTCGAATGGTATGAATGGGGGGAGGATCCGTTGCTGTTGCTGATGAGCTCTCTTTTTACCAATCAGTTTCTTGGTTGCAGACAGGTCTTGAACATCTGTGTTCTTATTTTCCTTGGATCCCTTCTGATGTGACAAAAGCTGTTGCCTAAGTGAGCCTGACCTCTTGCTATTCTTTCCTATAAGTTTTCTTGCCATCCTGGTATTATTATTATAATAAAACCTTCTTGCTCTTCCTTCTGACTTCTTCTTAATCTACTATTGCCTACACACACACGAAACCGAAAAACTAAAAATACAACAAAAAAAAAAAAAAAAAAAAAAAAAAAAAAAAAAAAAAAAAAAAAAAAAAAAAAAAAAAAAAAAAAAAAAAAAAAAAAAAAAAAAAGATAAAAAAAAAATAAAAAAATTTTCTTCGTGTCAACGAAACAATCAACTATTCTATTAGATTTTTTTTTGGTTTTTGGACACTTAGAGAGCGATCAGATCGATAGTCGTTAGTTAGTTAGTAGTCATTACCTATTAAAACCAATAAATATACAAGATGGGTCAAATTCTCAGTCATCCGATCACAGTTAAGTCGCCTGAAAGTGACCAAGGCAAGTATCACCTGTATGGATTATCATGCATGCAAGGTTGGAGAGTGACTATGGAGGACTCCCATGCCACCATATTGAGATTGAACGATGAGGATGAGGAAGATAACGTGGCTTTCTTTGCCGTTTACGATGGTCATGGAGGTGATAAAGTTGCTTTATTTACCGGTAAGAACATGCATAATATTATAAAAGAAACGGAGGGATTTAAAGAGAAGAACTATGCTAAGGCTTTGAAACAAGGTTTTATCAATTGTGATTTTGCAATCTTGGATGATCCTCCAACTAAAAGTGACGAGAGTGGTTGTGCTGCTACATCGGTTATCATCACCTCCGATAAGATTATATGTGGTAATGCAGGTGACTCGAGAGTGATAATGTCTATAGATGGTTCCGCAAAGGCTTTATCATATGACCATAAACCATCCAATGAAGGTGAAAGATCTAGAATTTATGCAGCTGGAGGATTTGTCGATGCCAGCAGAGTTATGGGAAATTTGGCTTTGTCCAGAGCAATTGGAGATTTAGAGTTTAAGAAATCGGTAAATTTACCACCTGAAGATCAAATCGTCACTGCTGATCCTGATATCATTGAGCATGAAATATATTTACCAAAGGATGAATTCATCGTTCTAGCATGTGATGGTATATGGGATTGTTTATCATCTCAACAAGTTGTTGAAGCTGTGAGAAGAGGAATATTTGAAAGAAAACCTTTACAAGATATTTGTAATTCCATAATGGATGTTTGCTTAGCTCCTTCATCTTTGGGATCAGGTATTGGTTGTGACAATATGTCAATATGCATTGTTGCCTTATTACACCCTGACCAAACTTTGGATCAATGGTATGATTACATGATTGAGAAGATTAATAGGCAAGTTGGTTCTATTAGTTTACCATTTGATGAGTTATCAGTATTGTTATACGGAACCACTATAGAGGAGAAATTGTCACAACATGCTGATGATGATAGAGGCGGAAGAGGCAGCACCGGATTCAGTGACTTTGGTGCCGAATCTCATGAATTATACGATGAGAATGGGAACTTGAGAGAGACTGAACAAGAAGGAGATGAAGATAATTTACAACATTCATTAAATTTATCAACTCTACAAAATTTGTGGCGTAGTCGTGGAGTCAAAGCTGAAAATGGAGTTGTTTACTTGGATGCCTCATCGGCTTCGTCTATTTTGAGTTCATTAGGTGTGGTACCAAATGGAGAAGATGATGAAGAAGAAGAAGCTGGCGATGAAGATGATGATGACGGCAAGATTGAAGAAATTAAAGAAACTTGAATGGGAATGAATTGAATTATAAAGCAAAAAAAAAATAAAGTAATAATATACAGGATTATCTCATTGTTTGTTTATTATTAGTATGATCTATATTACGGTTTTCGGTTACTGAGTTATTGTCATTTAAGTTTTATGTTATGTCTTGTTGTTTGTTGTTTGTTGTTCGTTGTTTGTTGTTTGTTGTTGTGGTTTCAAATTGAATTTGAATTGTTACCTTTATTCTGTCTTTTTAATTTTTTATCTCGTTCTTTTATTTTTGCACCTTAGGATCCATCATGATCAATAGAATAATATCCAGGATGCCCCTTTTTCAATTCAAATTACCAAGGCACCGTTCTGATTATCCCACCTGTTCTTTTTTTTACTACTACTACTCCTATTATTATTATTATTATTATTATCATTTTTATTTTTATAATTATCATTATTACGAGATCTTGCCTTGATGGCTAATATCTAAAGTTAAAACTTTGAAGCTTTTATCTATATATATATGAACATAAATGGGCGTACGTGTTGGCATGTTCACAGTCAGTTGGAATCATTTAATGCTTGATGACTTTCTCATGATGATTTCATTTCAGATTTATTCAATTTCAAAAAGACTGCAACTATTTAGCCAACATGTCTCTATAACAGTCTCTGGTTCAACATCATGTAGTTTGGAAACCACTTCTGCTACAAGACCTATGAAACAAGGCTCATTTCTCGACTTGATCAATGGATTTGAATTTCTTCCCAGTGGGGTGATCTCAGTACTATTCCATTTTTCCTTGAATTTACCATATTGATCACGTTTGATGGATCTGATGGGCAAAAAATTATCAAATTTGACACCACTTGAACCACCTTTTTTAGTTGTAACTTGAGGTGGTTTCATTAATTCTTCATCGACATCCATAATCTTTGGATAAAATTGATTTGGGTATGGCGTTATCAAATCATAACAAGCTGAAGACCTCCTTATCTCACACCATGGACTATCAGTTTCGATCATCATCTTATTTAACGGTATTTTCTTAACCATCTCCAAGTTTTCCTCAGTCTTTAAAGAACAACCATTGACGCCAATATAAAAACCCAATGCTAATAATTTTTCCAATTCTTTTTCAGTTCCAGTAAATGAGTGCACCACACCATTCTTCTTCAAAGACTTGCCATCTGATCTAGTGTCTTTTATAAAAGGTTCAACGATGGTAATGAAATCATCGCAAGCCGCCCTCATATGTAAAAACAAAGGTAAATCTACCTCACAAGCGATAAGCAATTGTGCCTCGAAAAATTGCTTTTGCTTTGCAACCGAGGCATAGTGTAACCTATCATAGTCCAATCCAATTTCACCAAATGACTTCACGACTCCAATAGATTTCCCATATTGTGTCAACTCCTTCAATTTCAATAAGTAATCTGCAGCCCCAGTTTCAAATTTATCAATCTCTCCAACCGAGCATGGATGAACACCTACAGTAGAGTACAAAAAATTTTTGTGTCGCAGATCTTTTGCTATATTCAACGCCAATTCAGATTCTTGTAAAGATGACCCGGTTATCAATATCCTTTGAACGTTAAAGAGTTGTGATCTTGCAAGTATAGCTTCCAAATCTGGTGGATGGTAATTTTTATCGTTATAATCACCATGGAACATCCTATCTGTCAAGTTAACTGCGATGTCAAAGTATCGTGGCCCATGGTGTTGTGACATAGCCCTTCTACTGTTCACAGGAAGTGATCTTATGGAATTAACTAGTACGGAAATTGTTCACAAAAATTCTCAATTATCCTTAAATTCCGAGCCCGATCCAGAGAATTGATCCGATCTTATCTGCTTACTTACACTTAGCCTTCCTGGAAATGACTATTTTTTTTTTTCATTTTTTTTATTATTTTTTTTAGCCGATTGAAATAGGTAATGTGCAGAGCATAATAGGGGGAATATAAGTATGATAAAGAATGGCCAGCAATGATAAGACTTTTTTTATAAAGTATCATTAATGGCTCTTCGTCAACCACCTCCACATTTGCCACAAGACTGGGTATCCATTTGGGATGAAGTCTCCAATTCTTATTTCTATGTCAACAAGTTGACTGGTGTGACACAATGGGATGTCCCAACAAGTTCTGAGGCAGGCGACAAGGTGAATCCACCTCCATATGTTGCACCGTTGGCCCAAAGCCAATCAACCCGAAGTCAACAACCATCACAACAACAACAACGTACATCTAATAACGCTAAAATCTTGAAACAGCAACAACAACCAAAACCAGGCTCACTTAGACCTCCGATTTTGCAAGGAGTCACTGCTGGGGCTGTATTTAAAACGATATTGTTTGGTGGACACTGTCATCACTGTCACCATCACATAGGCTCAAACCCTACAATGATGGGGGTTTCTAGTTGCCATCATTGTGGCCATCATTGAATTAGAGATTCATTTCAAAGTCAAATTGCTTTGCAATGGGTTTTCATTTGTCACTTTGTAACTTTTTTATTTATGAAAAGCTTGATCTCTGTTGTTGTTGTTTTTTTTATATTACAACTATATATAGTTTAATTAAAAATTTGTATTATTATTATTATGAATAAACCCAAACATTTTTGCCTGATTTTAGTCTATCAATATTTGTATCAATAACATATTTTACTCTCAGTCTGTGTAAGGAAATTTAAAATGATGGGTATGATTTTTCGAAAAAGGACAATCTTATTAGTAAAACCATTTTTCCGCAATACTCCTCCAGTGATCAAACATTCAAAAGACAACGAATAGAAGAGATAAGAAAATCTTCCCATCTCTATCTACACCTGTCGATCGGTCAGTCAATCACCACTGAAATAATCCTGATCAAATGCTCAGCCTCTTCAATCATTTATTTCTTTTGTCTTTTTTTCTAAAATTAAAGGCAGATGCAAAAAGAATAGATATAAAGTTACATCAAGATGCTATCTTACAAATCAATTAAGAACAACAATGTCGAATAGTCGTCCTCCAGCTCCAATTTTACCAAAAGGCTGGATATGTGTATGGGATGAAGAATACAAAACTTATTTTTATGTGAACGAATTTACAGGTGAGTCCCAATGGGAGGTTCCAACAACTGCGTGTGGGGTCCAAAATTCCAGACCCTCTACATCTCAGCCGTATCACCAGCAACAACAACAACAACAACAACAACAACAGCAGCACATAAACAATAATCATTATCAACAAGAGGAGAAAGGTCTTTTCTCGACATCATCAGCTTTAACTGGGGCAGCAGCTGCTGGAGCTGTAGGGCTACTTGGGTCAATGTTATCAAGAGGCAGCAGAAACAGTCATCATCATGGTAGACCACCATTTGGGCATGGAGTTATGCCAGGATTCGGACCAGGATTTGGGCCAGGATTCGGTGGAAGAATGGGAGGAATGGGATTCCATCGAGATCATAGACATCATGGTTTTGGTGGAGGACATATGGGTGGTGGCGGGTTCGGGTTTCCATCAAGCCGGTGTTGATTTATTTGATATAATTATCTCTATGTTTCATTTTTGTATGTACTTATAAATTATGGTTTAGTTCCTACCTACCTTAACACTATCTATAATAATTCCTCAGTCAGATCATAGTTGTGATGATTTTCATAATTAGAATTTAAAAATAATTTCAAATACAAAATCAATTTCTAGAAAACTCGTCTCAGTTAAATACTCCCTTCGATGCCAAAAACGAAACCAAATCAACCTTTGTTACAATATGCAATGGCTTACCACCAGCAGAATCAGTGACAATAGCACTTGAGTTATTTTCAAAAAAACTGTTCAATTTGTCCAAAGTGGTTGAAGGAGTGATCAATTGGAAAGTTCTTCTCTTATTCGAAGAATCAACATTGATATCTCTTGATTTTTCAAATTCTTTCAAATCTCTAAAATCGAAAAACACATCTTGTATAGTTTGTGATTTAAATGATTTTGAATTTCTCAAAATGCTGGATAAAGTCACAATTCCCAATAATTTATCATTTGTCGAGGAAAGTACAGGCAATTGGTCAAATCCATGATCTTGTAAGATTTTGATAGTGTCAGGAATGGTTGAGTTCTCAGTGATGGAAATTACAGGGGTCAATTTCAAATCTTCAATGGTGTAATTGGATAAAACCTCATTGAAATCCTTTGGTTTATCCTCTTCAACAAATCCATTGAACTTCATCCAATCATTGTCAGCAAATTTAGATAAATATGATCTAATTGAGTCAGGGCAAACGAATACAACAACATCATCTTCAGCCAAGTTCAAATCTTTCACAGCACTAATTGTGGCACTTAATGCACTTCCCGAAGAACCACCAACCAATATACCTTCCTCGCTGATCAATTTTCTAGCGAGAAGGAAAGAGTCCTTGTCATTGGTTTTGTACCACTTATCAACAGAGTCTCTGTTTAAAACATCTGGTATGAAATCATATCCGATACCTTCAACTTTATATTGTTGAACATCGGTATCGTTTAAAGCTTCAGGTAACGCCAATATGGATCCCAATGGATCGGCAGCAATGATCTTGATATCTGGATTCTTCTCTTTCAAATATTTGGAAATACCAGAGATGGTACCACCTGTACCTGCTCCAGCAATGACTGCCTTCACCTTTCCCTCTGTTTGTTCCCAAATTTCGGCACCAGTTCCATAATAATGAGCCAATGGATTGTTTTCATTTCCATATTGATCTAGAATGATCGAGTTTGGAATTTCCTTCTCTAATTTTTTGGCAACCCCAATATGAGATTCTGGGGAGTCCCAAGCTGCTTCTGTTGGAGTTCTTATGATTTCTGCACCTAAAGCCTTCAACACTGACACCTTCTCATTCGACATCTTCTCTGGTAAAGTTATTATGGTTCTATAATTTTTAACAGCACCAACCAAGGCTAAACCAATACCAGTATTACCAGATGTTGGTTCAATCAATGTACTCTTTCCTGGGGTGATCAACCCTTTTTTTTCCAGCTCTTCAACCATTCTCAATGCTATACGATCTTTGATCGAACCACCTGCATTGAATAACTCCACTTTGGCATATATCTGTGCCTTCAAGTTATATTGCTGAGGAATCTTATTGAGCTTCACCAAAGGAGTGTTTCCGATGAGTTCTAGTATATTTTTGGCAACTGGTTGTACTTTTTTGAAAGTTGACATGATGATAATGCTACTGTTGAGGCTGAACAAACTGTTATCACGTGCAAGGCTAGTTGCTATTTTATGAGCAGATTAATACAGATGATTAGTCCAACTCTTTCTCTGTTATTCAGTTTAATTTGCAAACAAAAGAAGAAAACGATAATTGTGGTTGAATTAGAATGAAATGAAATGAAGGAATAGAATTTGATTCGATTTGATTTCAAACGATTTCAAACCAGTTGAAATAGCTGTGATTGGGGTATATGATGATGCCTTTCAAAAAACAAAAAACAAAAAAAAATAACGTTTTTATCTATTTCCACACTTTTTCGTTCTGCATCAGAGAGCCCCATATGGCATTTGCCCTTTTTTTTTTGTTATTTCGCTTTGCATTGTCGTCGCCAGATGACACCACCATCACCTGTAAAGCTCAAAATGATAGACATCATTATGATTCGCGATTACCTCATTTCACCAGCTAGCACCACACACATCACTAGATGGAGGGGTAATATTTCTATTTTAAATAGTAATAGTAAAAAAATTGAATACTTTATCTAAGTATATACAAAGACTGATTTACTCTAGGAGCTGATACATGTTATTGAAGCCATCTTTCCACACTGCTAGCATCTTTTAAGAATGATATGATGCCGTCCAAATTATCCACATTATGTTATTTAGTCTCACTGAATATTTCTTTTTATTTCTCTTATATATACGGGTATTGAAGGTTACTGAAGGGGAATCTTCATACACACTATATCTTGATGTGAATAATATATTAGGCTTCATCACCATGAGTTTAATCTTGTAATAAGCATTAGCCCTATTTTACAGATAAGACAAATGTCAATTACATTATACAAGAATAAAATTTCATGACAAACTTATCTATATAATGCCTATATGAGACTCTTAAGTCGTTTTGTTTCACACAAGTAAAAAATCTATCTATCTATTTGGCTTCTTCTTCGAGTGATTCTCGTTCACCTCAAATAAATACATTTCCTTTTCCAACATTTGTTGCATAATCGTTTCAACTTTATCAACCACCTGGTCCCTTATCAAATTCAACTCACTGGATGGAAATCTGCTCAATACATAATCAGCCACTTCGTTCGAATTCCTGGATTCTGGTCTACTGATACCAATCGAAATCGCAATGTAACCACCACCCATCAGACCTTGAATCGATCGAAGCCCATTGTGGCCTTTATGAGAGGACATTTGTTTTTTTACCTTCACTTTCCCCAAAGCCAAATCCAACTCATCGTGTAGGACGACTAAAACTGGGTTGTAGGACATCATTTTGGAGCTATTGATTACGTTGACCCAGGCATCTTTAACATTTCTGCCACTTGTGTTCATAAAGCTTGTTGACTCATATAATAACATATCAGGTTTGTTTTGACTCGAGTAGTAGTTGGAGTTCCCATATTTCACCATTTGATCAAAATCTTGCCGCAGTGCAATCTCTTTTAATACGAGATGCCCCACAGAATGCCTTGTTCCCTTGTATGTCTTCTCTGGGTTCCCTATACTGGCTAGTAATATGAATGGAGGTTTAGATGATTTTTCAATGATCTGATTGCTGATATTCTTGTTCGACTTCATGGCGAAATTTCGTATAATCCTTCTAATACCGCTACTGGACATGGTAAAGTAGATCAGTGAAAACAGACAAACTGAGATAAATAATCTATAGAGCATGGAGTGGCAATAACAACAACAACAACTACTACTACACACATAGATAGATCCACCGATTACTATTCACGGTTCTTTTCTTTTTTTTCTTTTTGCCAAACAGAGTTTTTTGCACGAATCTTTTTAGGCTAATAACATATCAATAGTGATGAGATGAGATGATTTTAATACTATTAGTAATCAACCTAGGTAAGTGTAAACCGAGGAAACTCTAGAATGACAAAAAATTTTGTTATAAGAAGACTTGCCTGAATTTATACGATCCTTTCCTCCTGGATGGAATCGATTACTAATTGGATGGTATATTATCAGATAAAAGGACGGTGTGAAAAGTTGCTAATAGTTATCAACAAAGGCAACGACATAAAAATCCATATCAAGCTCGGACCATTATGTGAGAAAGTGGTCCCCACCTTGTTTGATTGTTTCAAGTGGATGATTATGAGTTGAGTCCTGGAATTCCAAAGGCTTGCTGTTGTGGTCCCTCATTACTCGTTGAAAGTTTTCGTGATCAACAAGATATAGGGTTTAAGAAAAGTGATTGCACTTTGCTGTTCTTGAAGAATATTTTGCCAACTGTTATAAACTGCACAAAAGTGTAATATTGTGATTTTAAGTTTGACAATATGGTAGTCTTACAAGATCGTTCCATCAGAACCATAGACTTTGATGAATCATTTTTCATTCAAGATAAACGGTATTTTGAACGAGAGATTGATCATGTATATTCGTATTTTGGATTCCTGTAGCCCTGTGATATCAATTGGCCGCATTTGTTAAGTATTATGCTTATATATTTTGTTAATTTAAGATAATAATATTAACAACTTCAAATGTTGTACGTATAATAAATAGTATTGCTCTGTCTTCGTGTTGTTTTTCTTTCTACTTGAAATTTGGTCAACTTGTCAGCTTTCGTCTTTTGCCTCTCTCCCCACTACGTGAGAGAAGAAGGACAAGATATTTTACAGTACTTGAGGTTTATCGAAAATATTATCAGTATTATCGTTAATGGTATTATTGTTATTAAATTTGAATTAATTTAGAAAAGGCATCTCCCGATCTCTTTCTCTCTCTCATAACTGATGACAGAGACTGGACTGATTGAAAGATAGGAGTCAAAAAAGAAACGAAGTTAGCGAGGAAAACAAAAGTAAATCAACTCTAATAAGTAAGCTTTTTTCTGAGATTAAACATGAAACAAGCAGAATGAACTTAATTGTAACATTGACCTGGATATTGTCTATCGTTTAAATGTTGTGGAATTACGTTGGCATTAAGCAATTTCTTGAAATCCCACTCCAAAATTCTCTCAGTCTTAAAAAACACCAAAAAAGCCCAACCAGCATTCTTATCATCAATGAAAAATGCATCCAACTGTGCCTCGACATATCTTCTGTAATTATTGATATCATTCTGACTCTGTGTAGTGATATTCTGTTTACCCTCACATGAACCTAAGTACCATTATCCGGCGTAACTACCATCGTATCTTGCGGTAATACCAACATCATTCAACCACGGGGCACAATCCATTATTGATGCAGTCCACTCTCTAGAAACAGACCAATGATATTCATTGCTAGATGACCAGCCCCAGTTGCAAGCCTTGGAGATTTTAACATCGATAGAAGTAATCAATTCATTTCGATCAAATAATTGATAAAGATTTATTTGGATCGGAAATGTGTACAAATGTGAAAAAGATTTTCAATATTGAAATTTGCAATGATAAAAATGAGAGATATATATCTATATATATCTTCTATCCTTCTCCTTAGGAATGAATTCCCAATAATTTTCAAAATTATGAATTCCACAGTGTAGAGATTTTCTATTCACTGAATTAGTCCAATCTTCCTCTAAATTTTAAAAAATGTCCGTCCATGGTGAAAGAAAATATTATATACAAGTAAAATCAATCACAACAAATATGCAGACAACATCACTATGTTTATATCCTTCTGCACTCGAAATACTGGGCTTCAACCTTATGAATTGGCAGAGCACAGAAATAATCAAATTTCTGCATCGTCTTGAAGAGTTCGATATAATCACATCCCAACTTCAAACAAGTTTGACCACCTTCTGGTTTCTGTCTGCATAGAAGACTTTGATTCTCATCATTGGAAGAGTCAATCAAGTATGTTGCACCTGGTGCTTTGGCAAGAAATTCAGTTATCAGTGAATCTGTTGCTACAGGAAAATCTATTATGGTAGACTTGCTATTGACCGTGTGTGGAGGTAAGTCTGCAATTGGCTCTTGTGAGACCACCTCTGTGCTTGTTTCTTTACTAAATAGTCCCATGCCCTTTATATATGTATATGAAGCTCTCGGCAAATGATTAGTTATACTTCAACCGACTCTTCAGCTGATACTATTATATTTGTTGTTTTGCTAATTGCCGCCGAAAAGAAAAGAGCCATCAAAAAAAAAAGCAAAACACTTTTTTGCTTCTTCGATGCTTTTTTTTCGAGATATGTTGGTCAAAAGATAGATAAAGTTAGCTCTGCAATGCTTTGAATATGTTCTTCTAGAAACAAAAATATATTGCTTTATGATTATGAAAAGAATCATGATAAGTGACCGAGAGTTTTATTTACTTTGTCTTGTTGTCGCTGTCGAGATTTCAAGATTTTGAGGCAAACTTACTTTTGTCTATGTCCTTTTGTATATCTCTCTGATTGTTGTTCCATCTCTAAATAAGGACAAGAAAGGCGAATTAAACTTTTTATCAAGCTCCCTATCCCCCTTGCTGTTGTACCATAGCTGTAAATCATGTCGATAGTGATGATGGAAATAAGAACCGAAGATTAATTAATCAGGTCTACCAGGGTTTTAAATAAAAAGATAGGTGTCAAATAACATCGTATATTCTTTTCAAATTTACTAAATTTAACAGATAAATGGGATGAATAGATTAGATTCCCTATCTTTCGACGTGTTAAGCGACTTTCCATTCTTTGTATGTGCTTCTGCTGATCTTTTTTTTTGTATCTTTTTTCTGAAACTGATTGATAAATGCAAATAGCAAAAGTGATACCAATCCCGCATGTCGAGTTGTGCAAACTTGATCAGTCAGGTGTACCTGAAATACAGTAAGAATGAAGGAGGAGGGTATATAAAGAGCAGTGTGTTGCGGAAGTTGTATAATGAATTGTATGAGCTATTAAATGTGCACGACAAAGAAGAAAATTTGAATTTGATAAATGAATTTATTTCATTGAATCCCGATCTTATATTAGTTGAGCCCGATATCAACTATTTGCATGAAAAATTGACGGGAAAGTTTCTTGAAGATTTAGATATAAATGAGGAGATTGTGGTGGCGAATGATCGAAGTCAAGATGAAGCGAGAATGAAAGAAGATGAAGTGAGACTGAAAGAAGTTGAAGAAGTGAAACAACTACAACAACGAAAGAGAGAAGATATGGATACTGAGAAAGTAACCGATGAAGAAGTTACCGATGAAGACGCTTGCCAGATTTTGTATTCACCCCATAAGAAAGGATCTAAAATAGTGCCCGATTTCCAAGATGCTGATGAATTGAAAGATAAGATTGCCCGAAATTTATTCAAGTCCTCTTCAGACGCAGATCTGGATTTGACACTGGATATATTCAAAGGCAACCTTCTGCTGCTGCTGCTGCTGCTGCTTCCCAAACTGGCAAATAAGAATGAATCATCTTTGAAACCTAGAGATTCAATAACACATGAATTAAACGCGAAGAAAACAAGAATACAAGACCTCGAGAATGTATTGATGGAGTTGCAGAATTATATTTCGAATTTGAAAAAGTTCAATAACAAGGAAGTTGATAAACTCAGAGAGAGATATGAGACCAAAATTACCCATTGCGAATTACAAATCGAGGAGATCGGTAATAGTATCAGATATTTGGAGTCCAATCTCTTACGACAAAATAAAGATTCGCACAAGGAAAGCAACAACAACAAGTCGATTAGACCCACTGAAGAAAGTGGTAATCTCCATTCATTTAAATTGTTTGGGCTAGTACTCAAGCTTAGAATTATTGTAGTTATTGCTGTGGTGTGTGTGGTATTCAGTTCTATCTTACTTAAAAGTGTTTTCTTTGGTGAGCAGAAAATGTTTAGTCGAGTCAAATATATTTTTGGTTCAAAAAAGGAGGAGACTTGGGATCCCCAATCTTTGGAGGACTTTGTTCATTTGTTAGAACTAATGAAACGAGAAACTGTTGAGTTATAATGCAAGCATTTCAACTTCCAAATATTGGGATTGAAAAATTTGAGGCCAAAATTTCTGCTCACTCTTTTTCAAGAATTCTCAAATGCAAGAATGATACTATTATAAAATATTAGAATAATAACTTTGTTTATTTGGAAATGTGTAAATTGCCTATATATAATTTTATTTTCCATCATGTTAGTTGGAAAGCAAACTTTCATAATGTTTATCCAACCAACTTGCGTATTTTTCTATATCCTCAGCTGACTCCAGGTTATCATTGGTATGATAAGTGATTTTTAAAAGCGATTCACCACCCAATTTCAATAGGATTCTTTCATTTTCAAAATCAATGATATTGGCGGGTTTCATAACTATCATTAAATTTAATTTGTACGATGATGATGATGATGATGAATCTTGATCATTTAGTTTTTTATCCCTAGATAATTGTAGAGCTGCCAAATTATGTATTAATTTTCCTTCTAGTATTGTTGCCATCCCCAAAGGTAATCCATCTAATTCCCAATTCAGACCTGGATCCAATTGAATCATACAGATAAAGGTATATGGTATTTTTCTCCAACTGGAAAGATTTGAGTAATTATCTTGAAAAGTTTTTGTTGTGGCAAACTGGGAGATTTCAAACAGTTCAAAACAAACTTCTAAATCGAACCCAGCCATGGAACTAAGGATATTTTTAACTTTTGGGTGAGTTAATGCTTGGTAAGTAAATGGTAGACGATCCTTTGAGTCGTCTAGATCCGGACCTAGCGGGCGACCCGTCAGGTGGTGATAATCCAAGAGTTCATTTGTTATAATATCGCAACAGGACTGGGTGAACAAGGGGAAGGCCTTATCATCCAATATTCTCAACTGGTTTAGTTCTGGAAGGTTGATAATATTGAGGGATATATCTTTTGTCAATGTATTTTGCTTTGTGGAGATGTGGTGAAGGGGATCAAAATGGATCGAACTACTATCATAGTTGTGCAACTTTTGTCTATTGGGAAATAGCAGCTTGATGGGCTCATTCATCGATCATGTGTATCAGTATGATGTGGTTCAGTTGTTGTATTAATGTGGCATAAGAACAGTGTAATTATTTGACTAAATTGCTTATCAAAACAAGATTTATGAAATGTCAAAAATATTATAAATTTATTTATCTATTTATTTATTTATTTATCTCTGACCCTATCTCTATCGGTCGATGGATTTTATTAGCATATTTTAGCATAAAATCAGCATAAATCAAAACTAATTAATTAATTAATAAAATTAAATGTAGGCATTTTTCTACTGGTGTGGAGGTGAAACGAGTAAAGATTTTTCTTTGCAAACAATAAAATGGATGGTTATTCCCGAATAGGAAATCTTTAAGATAAGTAAAAGTATCACCGACATGTCCACCAGATAAGAGATAGTGCACCAAAGCTCTTTCGTTTATGAAAACGGGCAACCAACCAACCAACCAGGATGTCTATCAGTTTTGGTCACCCTTCTAGCATGATTTTAACACTATTAACAAAAAACTATTACCCAGTTGTTTGGAACCTTGAATCATTCTACAATTAATTCTAATTACAGTGCTCATAATGTTCAACAAATTTCCTAAAAGAGAAGCAAAAATACAAACGAAAGAAGAAAATAATCCATAAATCTACATCATATCATATCCATTCAGATTATCATCATCATCATATACTTGAAACAATGGCAATAACTGCTGGGAAGAGGCAAGATTATATTATTACAACTCCAGAGACCTTCAACTTGGAAGACCCTGCAAAAACCTTGGTAACAGTCTATCCTGTCAATGATGTCTCAGAGGTGAACGATGGCTTGGTCAAATTGATGTGCGACATCTTCAACAAGGAGATAGAGAGAGGAGATACATACCCACAGGACACCCAGTATTCAATACAGGAATTTAAAGATTATTGGTTCCATTACTTCACCGTGATCATGATGGTTGGTGAGCCAAGGTCATTATTGGAAGAAAGGGATTGGGCCAACGAATATTATGGAACATTTTATATCAAGCCCAACTATGTTGGAATCTGCTCCCACAATTGTAACGCTGGTTTTGTCGTCAATCCAGTAGTCAGAGGTAAAGGAGTGGGAAAAAGTTTGGGTAAAGTCTATCTCAGGTGGGCCCCAAAACTTGGCTACACCTATTCTGTTTTCAACTTGGTATTTGAGACCAATGTGGCTAGTACCAAGATCTGGGATTCTTTAGGTTTTGAAAGAGTTGGTAAAATTAAGAATGCCGGTTTCTTGAAACCTTACAACAGAAAAGTGGACCTGATCATCTTTGGTAAAGATCTTTGATATGTTGCTTCTATGTCTGACGTAGTAGTAGTAGTGGTATTAATACCCAACAATAATAGATGATTTCTCACTTTTGTACTCATCTTATCTTGAACGGATTGCGTAGATGAAAAAAAAAAAAAACTAAACAACAAAAATTCAAAGAAAATTTTATAATTCAAATTCGAGAAACTGTTTATCATCTTATTGATGTTCATATACCATATATACGAGTGTAATTCCCATATAGAAGCTCTTGTCTTCAGCCAGATAAATCTAGAAAAATGCCAGACTTCGATGATGTTAGTCAACCACCCCATTTCAGGCCACAACTTGAGTACTCCATCTCTATAGTGGAGAGATATACCGTTCTTTTGAAAGATGGTGAGACAACTGCAACTATATACCCTATTCATTCAGCTGAAGAACTACCACCAGGATTATTGGCATTTTTATGTGATGAATTCAACATGGAAGTTGATAGAGGTGATACCTTTCCATTTTTCGACACCTTGCACATTGAAACGTTTCAAAACTATTGGTTTGGATCTTTTGCCGCTGTGATGGTTTTGGGTGATGTTCCCACCTTGGATAGATCTAAGCAATGGGAAAAGGAATGTCTTGGGACTTTCTATATCAAACCAAATTACCCAGGGAGATGTTCCCATATATGTACCGCTGGATTTCTTGTCAATGCCGGTATCAGGGGTAAAGGTATAGGAAGGACGTTGGCTGAGTGTTATCTCGAATGGGCCCCTAGACTAGGGTATACTTATTCCATATTCAACTTGGTTTTTGAAACGAACATGCTGGCAAGGATGATTTGGGACTCTTTAGGGTTCAAAGTGATTGGAAAAATCAAGGCTGCTGGGATATTGAAAGGTCATGAACAGGCTATCGATGCATTCATATACGGCAGAGAATTAATGCTGCATATCGACACAAATGGTGGATCATACAGGTTTGAAAGAATCAAATTTTATCTTGAAACGGGTAACTATCCGAAGAATCTCGACAGACTGGAGAAATCTAGATTGAGATCCTCCGCATCTCATTACCGGTTGGTGAATGGCAAGTTGATGTTGAAAGGTAGGGAAGTTATTGCTGATCAAGCTAGACAAACTGAAATTTCGACTGCATTCCACCATATTAGTCATGCTGGTGTGAATAAAACCACGGCAGCTATTCTGGAAAAATATCATTGGTCAAGAATAAAAGATACAGTGGCAAACGTTATCAAAGATTGCGATTTTTGCCGTTCTCAAAGAGGTTTAGTACTAAAGAGACCATCATCATCATCACAACAACATCATCACCTTGTATCATCAACTATCGAAATATCATCTAGAAATGATCAACTAAGCAATGGTTTTTCGAAACACCACCAATTAAAACCATCACCATCATCGTCATCATCCAATCAAAGCATCAAGGACAGTAATCAACACATTCATCAATTACCGCATTTCAGCCATTTGCAAGCCCAAGATAATTCACAATCTCATAATAACCATAACTCGCATTCTTCACACGTGGATCAAAACTTGTTGAGCTCTGAGTTTGACGCTGATGACCCATCCGGAATAATAGCAGCAGTGGAAGCGGCCCAAAGGTCTCATTCTCTGTTACTGCAACTGCTGCAAAAGACAGTCTCGTTGAAAAAGTCCCCTAGCCCACACAATCAGCATGATCAGCACCACCAACAACAACAAAACCTGTATAATTATGACAACTCCACAAGCCAACACCACCACAATAATAATAATAATAATAATAATAATATTAACCATCATCATCATCAGCAGCGGGAAGAAGATGCCGACCAATTCCATTATTCTGGTAATGATGAAATTGATCCAGATGTTATATCAAGAGCTTTGATTCAAGCAAACGAGGAGAACGGCAGTGAGGATTCTCATGAATCCGATGAATGACTTAATGACAGCGAAGCGATGATGGAATGAATGGTATAAGAACTTTTTTTTCTAGTTGAATCGGGACTGTATCTGTATGTATTTTAAATTTGTATAACTATCTATTAATTTCCGCTTTCCCTCATCAATAACTCTACAAATATCAACAATTTAGTCAAATAATTATTTACTCTTCGTTAATAAATAGTTAATTAAATTGTAGATTCAACCGATATATACAAAATATGCATAATATAAAGCAAAAAGAAACACATGATACATAACACACATACGCCAAAAAATCGAACTAAATTAACTCAGTTAAAGAGTAACAAAAGCATAACTTACTCTTTTACTGGTGGATATATTATAAGCCCTATTGTCAAGCACTTATATAAGAGTGGAAAGAATAGAAGAAAATTCTATACAATATGCATAGGGAAAAAAATATCTAAAAAATGAAAACTTAAAAAACCATCAATAAATCTGTTCTCCAGTCAAATCTACCGAAAGACATCTTCAAATATCATCCAAAAGGCACCCTGTTTCCTCACACTTTCATTATTCTATTTCTCCTCTCACAAACTTTTTCAACCTTAAACGAACATAAATAAATACAATAATGACAATTAAACATCTTTTTTTTCTCTTTCTTCTTCAGTTTTTCTCCGCAAAATTTTATATGATGAATCCACTCAACTATCACGCATAACCATAGCCAATAAAGCCATTCTGACGTATAAACCATAACGCATTTGTCTGAAGTAACTTGCACGTTGATCGAAATCAACTTCCTCAGCTATTTCATTAACTCTTGGCAATGGGTGCATGATACACATGTGTTGTTTAGCATGTTGCAAAACTTTATTGTCAATGACATATGAGTCCTTAAGACGTTCATATTGAGCCTTGTCCTTAAATCTTTCTTCTTGAATTCTTGTGCAGTACAAAACGTCGGATTTAGCAATGATTTCTGGGGTCAATTCCTCCGATTCAATGATTGAAACTCCTTGACTTCTTAACTCATCTCTTAAATTAGCTGGTAAGGCCAATTCTTTTGGTGAGACTAATTGAAGTCTGACTTGATATTGTCTCAACAATTTACACAATGAGTGAACTGGACGACCATATTTCAAATCACCCATGAATGTAACAGTGATACCATTTACAGTACCAAGCTCCTCACGAATTGTGAATAAATCCAAGAATGCTTGAGTTGGGTGCTCTCTTGCGCCATTACCACCATTAATGATAGGAACAGGTGAATACTTAGCAGCAATATCAGCACTCTCTTCCAGTGGATGACGCAAAACAATTGCATCAGAGTAACATGCCAATGTTCTGATAGTATCTTGCAAAGTCTCTCCTTTCTTGGCAGATGATGTGGATTCAGCAACAGCAACTACTCTACCACCCAATCTTTGCATGGCAGCATTGAAAGAGGATGAAGTTCTTGTGGATGGCTCATAAAACATCGTTGTCAAAACCTTGCCTTTCAAAACATCCAATACACCGTCCCTTTCAACAGCCAATCTCATTTCCTGAGCAACAGCAAACAATGCATGGAAATCGGAACGACGGAATTGATTAACAGAAAGAATTGATTTTCTTGCAAAGGGATTGTTGTAACGCAAGAAGTGGCTTATAGCATCGGGAGGAGAAATTTCTCTTGGTGGTCTAGAAACTAACTCAGCACCTGTGGTATCTTCTTCTTCTTCAAATTCAAGATCTTTTCTAGTGAAAGGAATGGAAGCTCTGGAATCAGAGAATGAGAAACGGTTGACTCTAGGTGTATTAAGAGTGGCGTGCAATTCCAAAGGTGAACCACCGACAATTGACCCATGTCTGGTCTTTGTTGTGTAATCTCTACCCAAAGCTTCGTTAATGATAATCTCACCGTCAAGACATGCTGTAGTGTCACTAACGTGAACTCTCTCAACAGCACCCTTCAAACCATTTCCTTCAAATGGAGACCATAAAGGACTTCCTAAGTTCTTCAAGGATCCAATTGCACGGTCAAAGTCAACTTCAATTGATGAGTCTTGTTCTTCCAAATCAAAAATCTTGATAGGATTGGTATGAAGTCTTTCGACAACATAGTCAATGGTCATTCTTTCTTCAGTGATAGCACCCAACAACAATGGTAAAGCATCTGCAATACCCAAACCTGGCGAAATTGGTTTTCCTAAAGCCTTTGCCATCAAAGAAGGTAAAATACCAATTGTCAAACAGTCGATCTCATCCAAGCCATCCCATAATACCTTTTGATCTTCTTTAGAAGGCAAGAAATCCATTTCAGGATAATCCTCTTGTGAAAGAAACAAGGAATATATGGAAACATCGCAAGTGACATCCAATTTTTTAGATTTGGCCATTGAAATTAAAGAGAAGTCATCCTTACCAGTAACACCGGTAACATGAATACGTCTATTATGCAAAGAGGCCAACAACAAAATAGATGCCAAATCAGTAGTCTTAGCATCGGTAATAATTGGCTTCTGTTCTGGCCAAGTAGCAAAGTGTCCTGAAACTGAAGCAACCTTGTTACTAGAAAATTCGTTGAATGGCAATACCAAAGCTCCGGTCTTCGATGCAACAGCTTGAATAAGAGCAGCATTTGAATCGGTAGCAGCAACATCGAAAGAAAAATCGGTGTAAGCTGAATCAGCAGCCAAATCAGTAGCAACACCTAAAGTTCTCAAGTCAGTGATAGCAGAACCTTCCAGTGTGAATGGTAAAATACAGTTGTAAGTGAAACCGGAAGCCAATGAAGCTTTAGTGACCAGTTCTAAATCATAAGAGCCCTTTCCTTCCTTGGACAAACTTGGAATGAATGTTGAAACACTGATCAAACCTGGAAGAGTAGCAGTTTTATGCGAAGTTTGAGAATCAATACTGCTGACAGATAAGGTGATATTTCTGGAAATGGCCTCAATCAACAACTTGGCACACTTAACATTAGTGACTAATGGAACTGCATAGTCAACAGCCATACGACGAGTTGTGTAACCCTTTGACATATAGGATGCTGGCCTTCTGAATCTGTTAGCAGAAGGCAAGTTGATATATAAGTCAATCAAGTTATTGGCCAAGTGCTGAGTCAAAGAGTATTCTGATTTTTGGTCATCATCACCACTCAAAACCTCCAAGTATTGAACTGGAATATCATGCTCTTGAATGAAATCAGCAGTACCCGCAGTTGCAAATAATTTGAAACCCATTTCGTATAACTTTCTAATAGAAGGTAATAATTCTTGTTTTTCTTTGAATGAACCAATAGAAAGCAAAATATTCTTCTTTGGCAATTTGAAACCAGTTGATAACAACGATTTCAAGTAGGCTTCATACTTGTTACGACCAAAGGTAGCAACTTCACCAGTAGAAGCCATTTCAACACCCAAAACAGGGTCGGCACCAGCTAAACGAGGGAAGGAAAATTGTGGAACTTTGACAGCACAATAGTCTTCTGGTAATTTTTCACCAGGATATGGAGTAACTGGAAAGCCCATAATGGCTTTGGTTGCCATTTCAATCAAATTTGTACCAACAACTTTAGAGATGAATGGGAAAGAACGGGAAGCACGGACATTACATTCAATGACCTTAATATCGTTATTCTTCGCAATGAATTGAATATTATAAGGACCTGTGACATCTAAAGCATGTCCGATCTTGGCGGTAGCCTCGACAATTCTCCTGACTGTTTCTGGATCTAAATCTTGAGGTGGAACAATCAAAGTAGCATCACCAGAATGAACACCTGCATTTTCGACGTGCTCAGAAACAACATGCATGATTAACTTACCATCTTTGGCAACAGCATCCATCTCAATCTCCTTGGCGTTTTCGATATATTTGGTAATAACAACAGGATAATCTGGAGAAACATCAACAGCCTGTGACAAATACGACTTCAAGTCATCCCTTGAGTAAACAGTGTTCATGGCAGCACCAGATAAGACGTATGATGGTCTAACCAATACTGGATAACCAGCATCATCGGCAAATTGTTCAGCTTCTTCGAAAGAGGTCAATTCTTTCCATGCAGGTTGATCGACACCAATTCTATCCAACATTCTTGAGAACTTATATCTGTTCTCAGCTGAATCAATCATTTCTGGTGAAGTACCCATGATCTTTACATTTTGTCTATGTAAAGCCAAAGCGATGTTGTTGGAAGTTTGACCACCCATAGAGATAATCACACCAGAAGACTTTTCAATTTCATAAATATCCAATACTCTTTCAAGGTTGATTGTCTCGAAATAAAGACGGTCGGCTTCATCATAATCAGTAGAAACTGTTTCTGGATTGTAATTGATCATGATGGTCTTGACTTTCATCTTTCTCAAGGTTCTAACAGCTGTGACAGCACACCAATCAAATTCGACGGATGAACCAATTCTGTAAACACCCGAACCTAAGACCATAACACCATGATCATCAAAAGTGACATCATTCGAGTCAGCATTATATGTAAGATAAAGATAGTTAGTGAAGGCAGGGAATTCGGCAGCAACAGTATCAATTTGTTTAACAAATGGAATAATACCAGCTTCTTTTCTCATTCTCCTAATAGCAACTTCATTGGAGTTCAAGAACTTGGCAATTTGTCTATCTTCGAATCCCAATTGTTTTGCTTCTCTCAATATACTTAATGGCAAGTTCTCCTTTGTTTTGTAACTGGCAATTTTGTCCCCGAACAAGATCAATCCGTTCAACTTATTCAAGAACCAGTTATCAATATTAGTCAACTGATGAACTTTCGCAACTGTATAACCAGTAGAGAAAGCATTGGCAATAGCAAAAAGACGCTGATCCGAAGGAGTTTGTAACTCAGCATCAATATCAATTGACATCAAAGCTTCTGTCTGGTTGAACCCAATGTTATGGTAATCTGTTGATCTGATGGCCTTTTGAATAGCTTCTTCAAAGGTACGACCAATACTCATAACTTCACCGACTGATTTCATAGAAGAAGACAATAAGTTTGAAACTCTTGTGAATTTCTTCAAATCCCATCTTGGGATTTTGACAACAACGTAATCCAATGAAGGTTCGAAACATGCACAAGTGACTTTGGTAACAGAGTTCTTTATTTCATTTAATGGAATGTTCAAACCCAACTTAGCAGCTGTGTAAGCTAACGGGTAACCTGTTGCTTTAGAGGCTAAAGCTGAAGATCTGGACAAACGTGCATTGACTTCAATGATACAGTATTCTTTTGAGTGTGGATTCAAAGCATATTGGATGTTACATTCACCAACAACACCTAAATGACGAATAACGTTGACAGCAGTTGTTCTTAACATGTTATAATCCTCGTCACTTAATGTTTGAGATGGAGCAACAACTATAGAATCACCAGTGTGAATACCCAATGGATCAAAGTTCTCCATGTTACAAACGGTGATACAGTTATCAAAAGCATCACGAACAACTTCGTATTCGATTTCCTTCCAGCCTTTCATTGATCTTTCAACTAAGACCTGTGGGGAAGTGGCAAATGCAACGTTACAAAGATCGATCAATTCATTTTCATTATTAGCGAAACCAGAACCTAAACCACCTAAAGCGAAAGCAGCACGAACAATGACTGGGAATCCAATATCCTTTCCGGCACTAACTGCCTCCTCTATTGATGAAGCTGCGTGAGACTTAGCACACTTTTCACCAATCTCTTCCATAGCAGAAGCAAATAATTCTCTATCTTCAGTGGTGATGATAGTGTCAATTTGAGTACCCAAAACTTTGACTCCTAAAGACTCAAATTCTTCTTTCAATTCGATACCAACACCCAATGCGGTTTGACCACCAAAAGTGACATATATAGAATCAGGTCTCTCGTATTTGATAACTTTTCTGACAAATTCAGCAGTCACTGGTAAGAAATAAACTTTATCAGCTAAACCCTTTGAAGTTTGAATGGTGGCGATATTAGGATTGATCAAAATGGTGTATATTCCTTCTTCTTTCAAAGCCTTGATAGCCTGAGAACCCGAGTAATCGAACTCACCAGCTTGACCGATGGATAAACCACCGGAACCCAAAACCAAAACTTTTTTGACATTCTCTCTTGGGTGAGCAGCTCTATTTTCTTTGATTTCACCACCTGGGAACGCAACTCTTTTCAAAACTCCAGAGTGTTTAAATTCAACAACAGATTTGATGAAAACATCAAACAAAAATTCTGTGTCTCTTGGACCTGGAGTTGATTCTGGGTGAAACTGGACTGAGAAAAAAGGCTTAGAAGTATGGTAAATACCTTCATTAGAACCGTCATTGGCATTAACAAACAACTCTTCCCATCCATCTTTTAATGTGGTGGTGTCAACAGCATAACCATGATTCTGGGAGGTGATATAACATCTACCTGAGATAGTAGATGTGCAAGGAATGTTGTGACCTCTGTTACCAAATTTCAATTTGATAGTGGAAGCACCGGTAGCTCTTGCCAACAATTGATGACCTAAACAAATACCGAAAACTGGAGTTTTTTGGGATTTAAGGACTTTCGATAATGTTTGAACGGTCTCGGTCATGACAGATGGATCACCTGGACCATTTGAGATAAACAAACCATCATATTCTTCGTTGGAGAAATCATAGTCCCATGGAACTACTTTCAATTCCACACCGCGTCTGACAAAACATCTGATTTGATTATATTTCATACCAACGTCGACAGCGAGAATTCTAATTGGTTTACCATCAGCACCAGTAAGAATATTTTTTGTTGGTTTGTACAATACAGGTTCTTTAGTTGAAACTTTGGCAACCAAATTTTGTACATTAGGATCATTCCACTCAGGGATGTCAAATTGGCTCTCCCAAGTCAATGGGTTCAAAGCATCCTTCAAAGACGAGTTGGCCTTTTGTAATGACAATCTACCCAAAGTAGAACCTTTTTCTCTTAATCTTTTGGTTAATGATCTAGTATCAACACCATAAATAGCTGGAATATTTTCTTCTTTCAACCATTGACCCAAGGATGATTTTGCCAAAAAATGAGAGTACTCCTCAGTGTAATGGGCAACAACCAAACCAGCAATATGAATTCTGTTACTTTCAAAATATTTTGGCAATTCGTTAACGTCATCATCCCTCAACAGACGATCTGGAACACCATAGTTACCAATTAACGGATAAGTGATAACCAAAATTTGACCTTCATAGGAAGGATCAGTGATTGATTCTGGATAACCAACCATACCGGTTTGAAAAACTACTTCACCAGCAGCTGAGACATCAGCACCAAAGGAAAACCCTTGAAGGGCAATTCCGTCATGGGTTTCCAAAGTCATCAATCTATCACCTGTAGATTCCATTGGAGGAGTAATTGGGGCTGATAATGATACAACCATCTTGCTCTCTCTTGCTCTCTTTTCTTTTATTCTATTTGACGTGGTTTTATCTTCTTTTGAAAGGGAAAGAAACTAATTAGCTAAAATTAATCTGTTTTTAAAAATAGTTTGTTAGTGAATGAAGTAGATAGTATGGGCGGTGATAAGGGATCTTGATTAGTAGTAGGAATGAAGCGTTGGGAAGAAGCTCTAAACAACGCTTTGATCCTTATTCATTGAATCTCTTGCTTGAAAGAAAGGCATCAAATTTTTTTTTTTTTTAATTCCTAGAAATTTTTTTTTAAAATTTTTTTATTTTTGGAGCTCATCTCAAATGAAAAAAGAAAAGAAAAATGATCCTTCATCACACGTTAAGAGTAAAAGATTTACTCTTGCTGCAAACATACCTCTTATTTGTTGTGTAATGTTTTCGAAATAAGTCTTGATTCTTTACACTCGGTTTTGTGATCCGTCCTGGAGAAAACAAATCGAATAAACTAGGGGTAAAGCGTAGGGGATTTTGAAGACAAACGAATTGGAATAAAAATAACGATATGAGTATAATTCAATCGTTCAGAGTGATAGCTGGCTGTGTCCAAAGTTGAAGAAAACAATCTCAATAATCAAGAAGTTATGAGGATGATCTATTAGATGTGTCTACAGAGAGAGAGAGAGAGAGAGAGAGAGAGAAAGAGAATACAAGAGAAGAAAAGAAGAATAAGAGGGAATACAAAGGAAATATATAAATTGAAAATGAAAAAAAAAAAAAAAAAAAAAAAAAAAAAAAAAAAAAAAAAAAAAAAAAAAAAAAAACTGAAAAAAAAATTTTCTCAAGTGAGGGTAACTCCTGAGTGAGCATTACTGTGTGTAAGTGAAGTCATCCCCCATACATCTATCTATTTTTGTATAAGATCATCCTCTAGAATATAGTTGATTGGGATATCAATACAATAAGCTCGGAAAAACCCGAATCAAATAACTATCAATTAGCAAAAGATTTGATTTGTAGCCTTCATAATTATGTTACTTCTATCTCAAATTGTAGATTGGTTGTAAATTTTAAAGTAAGATTTAGCTCTTTCATTTCTGGTCGATTTAAAAAAAAAAGACATAGAACTTAATGCAAAACGGAACAAATTTGAAAACTGTATCAAAAATTATGCAATAATATGCACACTGTTGTAAAGAGAAATTAAGCACAAGTAGTCAATTTCTTCGAAATTACACAATAATAAAAGAGAAGTTAAATGTTCTTGAAGTAGATCATCGGATACACAATATGTTATTTAACACTTCTCGGAGCAATGATGGTATTTCATATACCAACTTTACCCTAGGTGTTGCTGATATTAGTATGACATGTGATATGAACATGCGGCTTCTCAGGTTCATACATACAGATGCGTCGGTGAGATGAAGAGCTCTGAACAGGAAGCAAAATGGATTTTTTGTTATTTGGGAATAATGAGTTGATCGTAGTTTGAACCGTCCATATTTTTTTTATGGACTTATGAATATGTAGGAAAGTGTAGAAAACATATACATCATATCATACAAGCTTAAACAGCAAATCAAATCAAATATGGAGTTATTACCTATATATAACCCAGAGGGCTATATAACGACTATATAAAATAGTAAAATTTAAATCTGAGCGGTGATGTGGCAAGTAGAAGCTAAGGAAAAAAGCTCAGAAGAGCTTTAACACTAAAGTATCATGTCGTGATCCATGATAAATGATTATTATCATTTCACATGTCACAATAAACCTTTTTCTACTATTATTATCTACTACCTAAAAGGGTAATCTTATTATACAATCAAGAAGGGGTTTATGGAACATTCTAGATATCAATTACAACTAAATTCATCATTGAATAGTCAATAAGATGATTCTAGAACAACTATTTACATTTGCCATTCGTCATAGCCTGCTTGAATTAATAAGCAAGCCCTTGCCGAAATGATATAAATAGAGGTGATTGAGATCTTGAATTATATAGTTTATTTTATTTTTTACAAGATATTTTCTTAGAACAATTTGTATAAAACATTTTTACATATAGTTCATCAATAGAAGCATTTATAATCATTTATACGAAGTGATTCACCCCATTATTTCGACTACTTCTCCCAGAATAAGTAAAAAACCTTGCCTAGTCGATAAGCCATCAAAGGGAAAAAGTGTAGATAAGTATGAAGAGAAGAGAATAGAGAGTGAAAGGTAGTGTAAGAGCGGCGAAATTGTGTGGCTAATTTTTTCTTTCACATGTGGTCATAATAGACAGGACATTTTGAAACTTCATCAAACAGGGCGTGTGGCGTAGTTGGTAGCGCGTTCGCTTAGCATGCGAAAGGTCTCCGGTTCGACTCCGGACTCGTCCATTTATTTTTTTATTTTTTAGATTAGTAGTGACTGGACTCGATTTCAGTCATTTTTTTGTGTAGCCCTCAGTATAATGATAAATTCCTGGAATGCTAATATTTTTTTATATTACCGTTGTTTTGGACACTTTTGCTCTAAACTTATCAATTACACCACCATTCATCATTGAATAATCAATAGGTGTTGCTATCGTTGATAAATGAATCCCATCATTGACATTGTCACAAGTTTTTATTATTAATTCTTTTACTACTATTATTTTGATTACCTAAAGGAGATAAAATTAAGTAGAGGTTTATGGAACTTTCTAGCTATCAATTACATCTTCATTCATCAGTAAATAATCAGTGGAATTACTTTGAACAGAGCTTGACTCCCCCAGCATTGCTACCATGAATCAGTAAGTAAGCTCCAGTGGAAATGATATAATTAGGGGTAATACAGATCTTCAGTCATATAATTTTTTTTTTTTACAACACTTTGTGTAAGATATTTTACATATAGTTATATCAATAAAAATAAATTATAAGCATACAAATAACAAAATTTTATATCAATAGAAACAAATTATAAGCATTCAAATAACAAAATTATTCGACTGTAGAGTTATTGCATAACACTCAGTTCATTTTGCCACCCACGGCATTTCGACCTTGAACTATTGGATAGAGGTAATTGGTAATGGTCTTTGAATTATAATTCATATATAACTGTTAAAATTTCCTCGTTCGATGATCTCATATATACATTCTTTAGATTTTGGTTAGTTAAATTTAACTTAATGTATACATCTAATTTAATATTTTAATTCTTTTCGCCACTTGTAAGATAGTAGATGGAAGATAATACTACGACTATAAGTAAGTTATTATCTAACTATAACATTTAACGTTGCACCACGGTTGGTAATCACTCGATGAGGGATAACATAATAAAATAGAACATGAGAGTTGATGCCTCACGAAGGCAGTTGCCCAATATTCTAACAGTAGAAGTGTCCTCGATCTGAGATCTTACAAATGCGGAAGAGAATTAAAATATTAATTTAGATGTATACATTAAGTTAAACCCAACTAACCAAAATCTCAAGAAACAACACATTGGTGTCTTACTTTTTTAGGCAAATCGAGTTTGGAGAGTTAAGTTGTGCTCATTTATAGATACAATCGTTAAGAAGAAGCTGGCAGACATATATATATATAAAAGTACTCATTTTTTTTGAGGCACAACAGAAGTATAAATCTAGAAAGAAGCTTTAGATTTACCCATTCCCTTTTATTGTATATTATTTTATAATTTAAACAAAAGAAAATGACTTGAAACTTAAAAGTTGTGTATTAGATAACAACAGACCTCCCTCCAAAAAAAACTGGACGAGATCGGAATCGAACCAATGACCTTTCGCTTGCAAGGCGAACGCGCTACCAACTACGCCACACGCCCAAATATACTTTAAAAAAGCCGTTTTATACAAAATCATGATTCAAAGTATAGCATATTTGTATAAAACGCACCCGGCAAGGTTTTTTTCCTGTTCTGGGAGACAGTATGAGAACTCAGCGATGATACTTTACTGTTAAAGATCTTCTGAGCTTTTTTCCTTAGCTTCTAGTTGCCACATCACCGCTAAGATTTATATTTTACTATTTTATATAGTCGTTATATAGCCCTCTGGGTTATATATAGGTAATAAATCCATATTTGATTTGATCCCCATCACACACCCATTACAACTTTTTCCACTCACTTCATTATGTCTTCTTATCAGCGTATTCACACTAGCCCTACCCCCCTGGACTTTCTTCAAACTCATTCAAACACCCTCGTCGATATATTCAGTCATAAACCTCTATGTATCAACTCGTTTAAGGGAACCAGTACACAACACTTTCGCAAGGAACTTTCCCTTGAACAGTCAATCCAGAGGACTACCCACTGGGATCACGGTACCA